>CM026218.1:18117019-18229519 GCA_014839995.1 Xenentodon cancila
CAGCAAAAAAGAGTATTTGAAGAGCCATCACATGTTTAGCTTATCTTAACAGAACAGGAAACTCTGCCACGTCTTTTTTTTTTTAACTCATTTGCGCTTTTTGAGTTCTTTCTTTCAGCTGTTCATTAGTCATTTTCCTGTACACTCTAACTATCATGTGCAGAGACAGGAAATTGTCTGTTTTTTCATACCTATTGGTCACAAAGTACTTCCAGTACGCCTCACTGGAAGATCAGCTGTGTTTATCCTGTTTTTCAGCAAAAGAAATCAATATTGTTTGATCACAAGTTGCCAACACTCAGTCCGGTAGACAAGCGGCTTGATTTGATTAGAACTGGGAAGTGGGCCGTAAATAAACCAAGTTACAGAAAAATGCAACTGAGTGAACAAACAGAGCAAACTGTAAGGTGGGTGCTTCTCAGATTTTCCTTGTAAAATGAAGACATCTCGGCAAATGTTGCCTCTACATGACTGAGCAGAGCGTGTGATGCTCAGAGACACTCCATGTGGAGCTGTCACTCAGGTGTGTACACAGAGATGCCACTGAGTGCACAGGGGGCTCAGGTAGACGGCAGGGAGCCCCTGAAGTGTCTCAGGCAAAGTGAAGGGAGAATAAAGGAGGGGGGGTGGTAGTGGGGGTGGGGGTGGAGAGAAATGAACGCAGAAAAAGATGTTATCACTTCCATCTCCTCTTTATTGTTAGTGTGAAGGGAGCTGCAGAAAACAGATGACCTACATTTTCATACCGACAGGCTCCAGCAGCAAGGCCTCCTTAGATTCAGAAACGGCAAAGGAGAGGGAAAACAGAGGAACGTATAGAAAGCGCGAAAAGGGCAGGCTTCCAGTTTGAAAAAAGCAGTCAAGAAAAGGTAGAAACACATGCAGACAAAAGAAAACAGGGAAAGTTTTGACAGTAATCCTCTTTGACTCTTCCTTCCCTTCCTCTCGAGTGGTTATATAAAACACATCTACAATTCTGTTCTATGCACATCAAAGAGCCCGCACCGCTTTGCAATCTGCATATATGATGCGTCCAGGGAACCTCACCAGAGCTTGTGAATCTGTGTGTATATGTGCGTGCGTGCGTGTGTGTGTGTGGAATGTTTGAGTCAAAAATAAGCTCCTTTGGAGAGTATTTAGATTACTCTGTTCAGACGAGCCAACTTGGATCTGTGACTGCCTAAGTCCTCCAAAGACAATCAGGGGTTTTTAATAAATGAGGACTCAGAGTGCAAATATGGCATAAATTATTGAAAACAAAAGAGCTGGCTTATTTAATTTGCAAGGAATGACAGGCTTTGAGATGAAACAGCTAAATAAGAAATTATATAGTTTCAGTCTGAGCTGTTTCTATTGAGATGTGTTACTGCATGACAGCCATTGTGTCATGCATTGATCCTAAAGAAAGAAAGAAAAAAACTCTTGTGCAATAAGTACAACGTGTGGAAACTGTCATTGGAATAATAACGCCCCAAATTAAGCCATCTCACTGAAAATGAAAGCTTCCTGGTGAGCTTCTTTTTTTGCTCCACTGCTGCCACCTGCTGGAGAAAAAGGAAAAGGCTTTCAGGCTTAGACGCGACGTCATGAACTTCTGCTCAATCAAGCAGAAGATTTACCACAGCGACGTTTCTCTCCAAGAAAACCTCAGTTTTATATGGATTTTATTTAGAGATATGCTTTAAGAGGCTGTGTGAGGACTCCTTTCAGAGACAGAATTTGAAACTGCTGGGAAAAATATGCAGAAAAAACAAAAGTGCAGAACTTCCTTAAATTCCCTTCAGACGTTTAACTTTTTAACAATTTGCATTAAATAACCACTGACTCTTAATGTTGTGTATCCACAATCATAATCTACTTATAAAGTCATGTGAAAAACAAAGTTCATTCCATGGTAACTGCTGACAAGAAAAACTTTCGAAACTGAACCCAAAACACAGAGAGCTGTTTCACTTATTTAATCAAGAAAATATCAATATATGACATAATGGAAAGCAAAAAGCTTTTTTCCTGGCAGGCCTTCCATGTTAGTCACAGTTGTTCAATCTCTCTCTGATTGTAGACTCGTACTTACTTGTTCAAAGCTGCAAAAATTACCGCCAGATCCATCCACGACATCCAGACATTAAACATCGTTCTTGGGCGGGATTTACTGGGGTCGCCAGACTTTAACGAACTGTCAGTCAGTAGAAATCTACAATTTTTGCATAGATTTCTTTTCTCTCACAGAGGAATGCTCTGGCATTATTCTTTAAATTCATCGCCAGACGAAGTAACTGCTACAACCGTTTTCCTGACAGACTTAGGGTGTTGTTTACATCTTGGCATGATTAAAAACAACAACCGGGCCAGAGGTTTAAACAAACCAGATTAAACCAGTTTATGCTTGAGGAGGTTGCGACCATTGGCACGTCATGTGAAACCCCAGAATCTAATTTTATGGACATAATGGCGTGATAAACACTATGTTTGTACTTTTCTACATGAGTAGGTGGATCAAACATACTGTCTGCAGGTGGACTCACTGATTACTACAGAAATGACTTGATTGCAGCGTTGTTGTACAACAAAGTATTTAATTCAGGGTCTATCACTTTTGTCCAAGATTTGCCCATGTGATTATGTGCAGGATGAAGATTTTATTCCTTTCATGCAGGGAGAACTGTGTTGTGTTTTTTTTTTTTTATTTTTAAGCTGGACTAAATCATAGTCTTTCCTTTACATCTCCTGTTAATGTGACCAAGTATTTAGAAAATAAATGGATAACGACACGACTCCCAGAGAAACCCTGAAACTAAATGATACCAGCAGCAGGTTTAACATCTACTAACGATGAATGTTCGGTAAGTTCTTGTAGCTGTAGACTCACACACGTTTAACCGCTCCCGAATCTGTGGGAATGTAAACCGTGACAAGACTCAGCATCCCTGATTAGTAATGAAGCTGGATTGCGGTCGTGTATTTGGAAAATCCTGTCGTTTTTTAAATCATTTCACCATCAGACATCAAACAAATGGGAAAGGAAATCAACGTTTTTCCACACTCGGGATAAACAAAGCAGCATTGAGATTTCAGTGTTCCTGCAAGATCATGCAACAATGAATCTGGAAATGCTGCCGAGCTTGTTTCTGGCAGGCAGTTTGACAGCTTGTTACAACGCACTCTCCCACAAACAGAAAATAATGTGAAAAATGTCAGTCGCTTGGCATTTAATGCAAGTGCGGTTTTCATTCAAGTATACCACTCCATGGTGTGCTTAAAAAAAAAAAAGTTACAGAGGTGTAAATAGAAAACATCTGTGCAAATACGTTAACTTTTATACCAAACCTTCGCTGATTTCATAAAGTCATTTCTCCGGACTCTTTTTATGACATTTATCACATTCAAGTTAAAGTGAAACTTTAAAATACATTTTCATAAAGAGGTCAAAGCATTTGGACTTTAAAATTCAACCCCTGTAGTCTGATAAGCTTGTGTGAAGTCGTACAACAGAAGATAAAATCACACTTTAACAAAGTTTTTAAGTCTAAACCACTTAAGAAAGGAAAAGAGCATACTTCTTGATATTTAGAACTTTTTAAAAAAAAAAAAACAAACAGGTTTAAGGTGTTTTCCAGTAAAGTAAGAGATTTATGAATATGATCTTTGCTGTCCTTAACCGCAAAAACAAAAAAAACCGATGGTGCTTTAGTTTGGATTTTTCCAGTAAGAACGACGTGGCCACGAAGGCTCTGGAACAAATGTACTTTAAACATGTGTGTCCCTGAGGATATTCCCTTCCTCGTCTGTTTAGAGTCTGTAATGATCCATCACACCAGGAGGTTAACGAGACCCTGGCTGGTTCGCCGTCCGTATCATCCCTCTTGTCTTTACCCATTTCCTGACATTATGAGGCGTCTTTCTGATTCCAGCAGTTACACTCAGCCACTCATTAGCAGTGAAGTTAGTTCAAGGGAAATATAGATATTTAAAAAAAATAATAATAATCTCAAGTTTCAGGAGGACCTGGAAGACTTCTCACACCATGAGCGTCTTACTGCTCACATATTTGCCGCCTTTTTGCTTGCGAATGATGCTGCTGGCCTTCTTCTTTCTCAGCGAGCCTCTCTTCAGCCTCTCACTGCTGGCCACACTCTCAAATGCCATATTTAATCCTGTTTTCTCTCTCGACTCTTCTTGTTGGAAGTTGTGGATATTGTGGCAGGTGCAGGAGTGCTCCAGGGCAAGAGGGTGCTGCCTTGAACAAAACCACTTCGTAGACGTGTAAAAAAGCTCTACGCAACTTGAAACCAATGCTATCAGTCCCACGGTAAAGTAGAAGCAGAGGAAGACCGTTTTCTCCATGGGGCGGGAGGTGAAGCAGTCCACCGTATAGGGGCATGGAAAACGGCTGCATGGAAACTGGGCATTCACCTTGAAGCCGTAAAGCAAATACTGGCCCACGATGAAGCCGATTTCTGCAAGGATGCGGAAGATCACATTTACAATGTAGAGTCTTCTTAAGTTTCTGTCTTCTCTGTAGTCCTGGATGCTGCTTTGACTGAATTTAGTACTTGTGATTTTCTTGTTATGATGATGTGAGGCATACATGAGGAACAGCAGTGAAGGCGTAGCGATGAGAACTATGTGAAACACCCAGAATCTGTACTGGGAGATGGGAAAGGCCATGTCATAACACACCTGTTTGCAGCCTGGCTGAAGGGTGTTGCAAGCAAACTCCGCTTGTTCATCCTCAAACAGGTCGCTGGCCACGGTCCCGAGGATCAGGATCCGAAACACGAGCATGAGCAAGAGCCAAAAACGTCCAAGCATCGGCGAGTGAGCCTGGAGGCTATCGAAGAGTCCCCCAAGGAAGCCCCACTCACCCATGACTGCAGCACTGTCAGAACTGCCTTAAAGGAATCCAGAAGATTTCTTCACCCGTCGTCCTTTCAGACCAAAACTGGCTTTGACTGGAAAAGAAACTAAAATAGTCATCATATCCAAGTCACTAAACTAATCCAGAGGTTTAAAGGTGAGTTCAAAGTCTCATGTGGATTGACCTGAAACCAAAAGAGAAAGATTAAATGAGAAAAACCTGCAACAGCAGCAACTGAAGCATTAAACAAATCAAACATTAACACTGGATTGTGTCTTACTCCTTCAGAAACTGTGCAAAAAGACCGACATTCCCAGCCGACATGCTACACGTTTACTTACGGTGAAGGTAAAAGCCATTCGTGGCTTTAGATGATGCCACTGACTGATCTGTTTAGCATGCTCCTGCAGAAACTCAAACAACCAATGCGGCGTTCTCTGAAAATATGTAGACAAACCATGTCTTTCACCTACAAGCTGCTACACAAATTCTTTCAAGACAGCACGGAGACTCAGATCCAGCACCTGGTACGAGCCAGTTGATGACAGGACAGGTTCAGCCTGATGTGATTCCTCTACCCTCATGAAGCAATGCAAAAAGTCCTAAAAACCTCTTCAGACCCTGGAATACACAGATAAGAAATAAAGTGCAATACTTCTGTCCATTAAATCTTAAGTTTATTCCTCAAATGCTCTTTCCAAATGCCATGTGTTCAAAGTTTGTCACAGCTTATAATTGAGAGGGCGGCGACGGTGAAGGAAATTCCTTCTACGTCCTAATCTGCATCTCGAGTCTCGGACAGAGGCAATGTTTACCCAAGAAAGGCAAACTCTTGATGAGCATTTCAAAGAGCTTCCGAAATGGCAGGAAGGAGCTGCTTCGGGTTGTACCAGCCGTTTCCCAGGTCATAAGGGATAACACGTGATGCTGTACAAATGAATTTAATCATTTTTTAACTGGCAACCACAGCACGCTACGTGGTTCACGCATGTAGTCATTACATCTAAGATCAAGCTTAATTTTATCCAAAAAACCTCAAATCCCATCAGGGAACACCCCCCCCCCCCAGGTGTTAGATAAGCGCCCAGGCCCGACTGTGAAAACGTGCAGCTGAAACTCCAACCGTAAAACATGCCATTTGATATTCCTGCCTTTGCCCCGGTGGTGAGTTGCTGAAAAATCCATAAACAAAAAGGAAAAATTGAAAAACTTTATTTTTAAAACAGTTAAATGAACAGACATTGAAATATTTACAAGACAAAACACAAGAAAAGGGATTACATGCAAAAGAACCTACATGCAAGTATTTTTTTGTCCCATATTTTTTGACAAAGAACTTCTCTTTCCTAAGTTGAACAGATTATTGCTTCAAGATCCATTTAAGCTGTGAGGGGAAATGCAGCTGTGCTTCAGCCAATAAAAGCTTTCATCTATTCATTTTCAAAGACACACCATCTAAGAGTAGAAGAGCCTGCCTCATCCAGGAACAGTCACGTCCTCGTTCTCGCAAACATTTACAGTAATGCAACTTTAAAAATCATCGTCTGAGTCCGAGTCCAGGTTGTAAGCAACAGGTTTCCGAGCACGGGAGGGTTTATCCCGCGGTGCCACGGCAACGTCAACGTCTTGGTCTGAAACCTGGAAGCTGTCATCCTCATCCCACTTCTTTACTTTCTACAGTGAGAACATATATAGATGTTAAAATGTGCTCATGTCTCATGTTACTCAATGTGAATCTATAAAGACGTCGTCCCTGTACACTTCAGTGTATTTACTGACCGTGGCGCCGGCACTGGTTTTGGTCTTCAGGCGTGACATGAGGTCGTCTGAGCTGCTCCCATCGTCGTCGATGGGGGCTGGTTTTCGTTTCAGAACTGGTTTCGCCTTTTCTGCTGGAGCTTCCCTTTCAGCCTCCGAGTCGCTGGAGTCAAACGAAGGGACCTTTTTGGCAGCGGTGTTAGACGCAGGTTTGGACTTAGAGAGCGCAGTCAAGATAGAGGGCTGCTTCACATCTGGGGGAGGCAAATCACGTCAAAATAAAATGTGGTTTTTGTAAACCACATGCCCAGGTGTCAAATTTACAGATGCATATAAAGAAACAACAATGTGAGCAAAAACATGATTGTAATGACCATAAAACTTAGAGATGCTGTATGTGAAGAGATTCATTTGGGTTACAACCCAGTCCCAGGCTGGCTCGCCAAGCCCGCATTAATACCTGGTGCCTTTTTCTTTGATGGAGCTGCTTTCTTGGCAGGAGCAGCCTTCTTGGGAGCGGGCGCTTTGGTTTTTTGTTGAGCTGGAGCCTTGGATGGAGGCACGGGATCATCAGACTGAGCTGTAAAATTCCATGAAGGTTTAAAGATTACTCCTCACACCTTTGGCTTGACATTTATCCAGTTTGCAACAGTTTCGCACTGAAAATACTTACAACTTGAATTGGTCTTTGTTTGTTTCGCCGTTTTGCTCTTTGCTGCATTTTTCCTGCACAGAAATTCCAGGAGTAATTTAGTAAAGGTAAGTGAAAGAAAGGAGGAAGAAGGGGAAAAAGCTCAGTGTGACTGCATTTTTATGTATTTTTCCACTCACTTGGGCTCAGGAGCTTTGGGAGGTGGAGCCGGAGAGTCATCGTCGCTGTCTGACATGACGCAGGCCTCCGGGGCAAAGCTGGTATCGTCATCGCTGACGGGAGATTTCCGTTTTGGAGCACTTTTCTTTCCCCAGTCATCAAAGTCCTCTTCACTTTCAGACATACTGTACTTCACTGTAGCTAAAATGATTAAGAACAGAATAGGACGATTTAAAATGTGGTCCTTTAAGTATTTTAAACAAACATGAGTCATCAAATGAGCTAAACGAGGAACCAAAAATAGTTACAATCAGCTGGAGATAAACAAGTGATAAGAGCTCATCAAGAATCAGGAAACATTTAATCTTGTGATCAGCGAAAGACAAACAACTGGAACACTGATGCAACAGTTAAGGGGAATGTTAACTGATACAACCATTAATAGTGTGCTGTGAGTCATCCAGCAGAAATCACCTTTAGTTTTGCGTTCGACGCGATCCCTGGGGACGACCACTTCCTCCACCTCCATTTCTCCGTCAGACACGCTGTCAGACTCATCGTCTGACCATGGATTCTTCTTCAGCTTCTTGGCAACAGGCTTGAACTGAAGAGTGGTCTGCCTACCAGCCTTCGAAGCTGTTGAGAAGAAGCGTCTTGGTAATCTTATAGTACACGCTTGATCATTGTTCTGAGAAACTTCATCTGATCATCTTAGTCTCTGATTGGTGGAGCCAGACTGGTCGCATTCTCTTCATGTTGTGATACCGAACCACTGTTCACGGCTGGCTTATTGCCACATTTTTGTTGTCTCTTCATCAACCACATAGCAGCGCACAACAACTTCCTAGTCATCAGGAATATGGATTTTGTATATAATGTCTGTTTTTACCCCCTTTTCCTTTCTGTTTTTAAATACCTGACTATTAATTCAGTGTAATAAAACTCTTCCGTCAGGTACTTAATCTTTCTCCAGTTATTGATTAACTTCCTAAACATTTATTCTAACTAAATGTTTTTAAGCTCTTTAATGAAAGCCATCGTGTCATCATGTCTTAAGACGGCTGGGGCGTAACTACACTGTCACCTTTAACCTACTAAAGATGAATGCATGGACTCGTTTTTCCACGCCCTGCTGACACATCAGATCTTTTAACCTTGATATATTCTTGAGGTGACAGTAGGCTGACTTGGTTATTGCCTTTGTATTTTTCCGAGTTTAGGTCTGAGTCCATCACTACACTCAGATTTCCAGCCTGTTTGGTGGTTTTTAGCTCTGTGGTGACCCGTGATCGTTTCTCTTTGGCTCCAAAGAAAGTTACCTCAGTTTTGTTTCTGTTTAGCTGGAGAAGGTCGTGCCACATTCAGTCGTATATCACATTAATGCAATTACCAAGAGCCTGTACAGCACCTCAGTGTCCTGGTGACATTGTAATAAATATCTATATGTCATCTGAATGCATTTTTTAATCAGTTCCCAGAGTCAGAACCAGACCTGGAGAAGCTGCCTTCAGCTTCGATGCTCCACATGTCTGGAACAAACTCCCAGAAAGACTCAGATCAGCAGAAACACTCAGTTTATTTAAATCCAGGTTGAAGACTCACCTGTTTTTGAATAAACTTCCAAATCCAGATGTACTTTTAAGCTTAAGTTTCAAAACTTGACAACATTTTAACCACTGATTGTATCTATTGTTCTCTCTTTCTTTTGATTACATTTTAAACCATGCTTTTTATTTATGTGATGTTTTAATGTCTCTAAAGCACTTTGAATCACCTCGTTGTTGAATTGTGCTGTAGAAATAACTCGCCACTTTGCATCTATCCTCACCCTGTAGCTGTGCATGAAATTGGTTACCTCTGAAGTAGACATAATGCAGATTTTACACCGACCAAAGTTGTGTTTGAAGCAGAAAAAAAGGGTTCAATTATTAAAAATGTTGCAGAGCACGAATCTGTTGCGATAACTAATTTAGACCAAAGGAAGTGTATTTATTGTAATGTGAGTGATTGTGTATTCTCTCCATGCGTCCATGCTGCGTGTCTACTGCCGCTGCCGCTTCATGGAGAGGGAGAGAAGTGCACATCGTTTTCATTTTCTGCTTCAGGTGCTTCATTTGTATCAGAGGCCAGACACGTCTATAGCCCAAGGATTTTGGGTGACTCACGTGGCTCTTCTTATTTTTTTGCTTGCTCATTCTCTGGACAGATGCTGGGTGTATATCACTTTCTTCTCTGACAGGACTTTGGAGGTACTAAGGCAGGATAAATGTACGATTTCCAAACAATGGAACATTTCTGTTCAAAGAGAATTAGCTCTTTCTCACCTCTCTCTTTTGCCTGAGTTTTTTTGCCCAATCGAGCAGCTAGACTAGTTTCCTCAATCTGCGCTGCATTCTCTGCCTCCTCCCCAAACTCCATCTTTATCACAACATTTTCACCCTGGAATGACAAACAACAGGTCAAGGAAAAACATGTCAGGTTACTTTCTGGCCTCTTGCTGCGATTGAGATAAACAATTAAAGACAGCAAGATTTGTATAATCAGAGGGGGTAAGAGAAGTATACCTTGACTTTTTTGCCTCGCTTGCCTTCTCCTCTCTTAAGATCAGCTTTTCTGGTAGCTTCAGCTTTCATTGTGCTGGTGACACGGGGAATAACCCGGCGGCCCTGCGGTGTAGGCAAAGTCTCCTGTTTCACTTTCACTGCTTTGCCCTTCCCAGTACGTTTCACGGGCATGACAGCATCCTCCTTTTCTTTTGCCTCAAGGCGCTACACAAAACGACCATTAAAAAAAAAAAAAAAAAAAAAAAAAAAACAGTTTAGAAATAAGATTCTGCAGGGCATCTGACAAGATGTACAACACAAACATCTGACAAACAGACGAGGCCAGTACCTCCAGTTCCTCTGAGAACGCAGCGAGGTCTTCCTTCCACAGGTCTGAAGGGCTCTTTTTCTTCAGGTTGTTCAGCTCTGTCAGCTAGAGTAGAGCAATATCATCAGAAGAGTTCACATTTTACCTGCTCCATCTTCAACGATAATACTTCAAAGTTCATTTTACCTTAGCATCCCTTTGTTTGCACAGCTCCTCCTTCTTCTCTTTGGTCAAGAACCACATGGGCATGCTCAGCAGGTAGTTGTAGTCTGGCCCACTGTTGTCATCTTTCTCTGCTCCTTCCTCCTCCTCGGTCTCCATCTCCTCTTCATTCTAAAAGAACAAGCACAGATAGAAATTCAGCAATGATTCATTATCTTATTGTTTAAACTAAAAACTAATCAATAAAAGCATCCAACCTTCTCTTGAGCCTGTTTCCAAGCTTTGACTGGGTCAGAGTCATAACCCATCTCTTGGAGCATGCGTATCAGTTCCTTTTTGGGCTTGTTCTCTACAAGCAGATAAGACGGCATTAATCATTTTGATCAAAGACAACTGAAACGCTACGGCTTATATGGTAATCCAAGCTGTGCTTTCATGATCATTTAGGAGGACAGCTTCTACTTGGGAACACGGCTGTTGCTCATCATATAGTCAGACCAAAGTTTGCACCATGATTATTTAATGACAAAGAGAAGCATGTCAAAATTCATCAAACAAAAGCTCCCTTGGGTTTCTCGTGACATAATATTGGTGTTAAAAATTCAAAACAGTCAACTAACCAATAACCAAAGTGCCCTGAATTTTCTCCAGGATGAAACGGGCCTGGTTTGAGAGTTTGGCGCTTTCGGCCCCCAGCAGACCTGCCAGCCAGTCCTTCCTCAGCACGTAGTACTTCATCCTCAACTCAAAGAAGTCCTTGAGGATAACTTGAACTGAGTCATACTTTTTCAAGCTGCCCACATGGTCAAATAGGACCTAAAAAGCAAGGGTATAACAAAGATTGATTTCTCTGAATTACTTTTGTTTAATTTAATAACACATTCATCCCTTGTGGTGCCAGTCGGTACATGTGGCATCCATTACCATAGAATTGCAGGTCAGGGGGCTCTGCAGTTTGAAAACTTTATGCAGGCCAGCAGCTTCAGCCTCCCTCAGCTTTTCCTCTGTCATCTTGACCACAAAGCGCACCGTTGTGTCAGTGTGATAGTCCTTGTAGTCAGTTATCAGAGGAGGAACCTTCTCTGTGCCATTCAACATAGGCTCCAGCACGTTCTCTTTGTAAGTCTGGATCACAGAAAACAGTGTGAACAGACAGAACCAATTAAAGGTTGAATGAAAAAAAAGCTAACTGAATTTGAGACCTTTCTGTGTTATAAACAGTGCCACAGTGAGTTCATGTGTGTACTGTGTCCCCTCTAGAGAAAAGACGGCTTCCACGACTAACCTGTGTCCAGGTTTTGACAGGTAATTCAGAGATCTCAATGGTGGTGGAATCAATGATGGCCACCTCTCCGCTGTTCATGTACTGGTTGTCCATAACCTGGTCAATTGTACCTTTAAAGGCTTTGTAGTTTGGAAGCTGAGAAAAACAACAAAAGACATACATACCGTGCATTAATTATCCATGTTAACAATAACACACAAGAGAACAGATTCCAGAAGACCACACAATGTCCTTACCATGGGCAGAGGCTCCTCGCCATTGAGCATACGGTGGATGTTGCTGACGATCTCACGTATGTCATAGTTGGGGATCTTGCTGGCCCAGCCTGTGCCAATACCCTCAGCACCATTTATCAACACAGTGGGGATTATAGGCATGTACCACTCTGGCTCGACACGCTGATTGTCATCGTAGTTGTACTTGAGCAAGTTGTCGTCCACCGCAGGAAAAACAAGACGGGCCAGTGGACTAAAGGTACAGAAAGAGGGCGTTAGTTTAAAGCAAATTGCTGAGGGCATGAATCATTAGAGTTGCCCTGTATTAAAATGGACAAACGGTGCTATGGCACATAGCACGGCATGCGTTTGCTGACCTGAGCATGGTGAAGATGTATCGAGGGCTGGCAGAGTCCTTGCCACCATGCAACCTGGTTCCAAACTGCCCAAGAGGCTGTAGCAAGTTCAAGTTGTTGCTTCCCACAAAGTTCTGGGCTAAGCCAATAATCGTCATCATCAGAGACACCTAAAATATATAAAAACAGAATCCGGATGCTCAAATGTGGAAGTTAAGCACCTCAAAACAAACAGTAGGTGGTGTCATTTCTCCACTCATATGCCATTATTTATATAAACATGATTAAAATAAGGATTATACAGACACATTACAATTAGTAAAAGCATCTGAATTTATGCTACAATAGTTACATGCTCTACCATATATATTTTTTGCAAAAGATGTTTTTATTTTGCTCCAAACATTACTTATTTGTTGTGAAATATGCAGTTAATTTTCTTAAACTTATTTAATCATTGTATTGCATTTATGAATCTGATCTTGATCAAAATGACAGCATCTTTAAAAAATGTACACAGACAAGTAATATTTTTAAAAGGACAACACTCCCATTATCAGTATTTGATTTGATCATTCATGCCATCTCACCTCTCCATGATGGTAAGCCGACATCTCGGCCACTGAGCCAGCCAGCTGGGCCACCTTCACCTCCCGCTTGTCATTCCTCTTGAAGCAACAGAACAGCACCTTCCGCTGACCTGGTTTCAAACCTAAAACACACAGAATACAGACACTGGACCAACCACTACACATTTAAGTTTAACTCATTCTTGGCGAGCATAATTATTTTACACGCACCATCTACCAAGCAGGGAATGGACCTCTCATTGTCAGAGTTGGAGAAAAGTACAAGCTCCTTGTTGACAAAGTCGTTGTAGGACAGGGACTTGGTTGACTGTCCGTACAGGTAATCCTGTCAACAGGCAGAAAAAGCATGCAGTGAAATTTCACCAAAAACAGCAATAAAACACATGAAAGTCACAACTCTTGGCAAGAGTACCTCAGGGAGGTTGTGCTCCCTGCGCTGGCGTCTGTCAGTCATGAAGTTGGTGAGCCACTCCTTTCGTTCCTCCACTTTTTTCTTGCTAAAGGCCTAACCGAAATGAAAACAAGAGTCCACGATCAAATACTCAAACTACTAGTTACATCCTGGGTAGAGAATCAGGAGATTGCTTCCAAACAGGAGCAATATTTTACCAGGGTGATAGCTTCATCATCTGCAGGTCCTGAATACTTGAACGGGATACGGTGTTTCGCCATATCAGAGAAGTACTCCTTGGCTTCCTGTGATGTGCTGGTTCCCAAACCTAGATGGGCAAAGACCGAAAAGGAAAAGACAATTACAGCAATTTTTAAAATAAATCAAGTTCGCAACAGTCACGACACAGACCAGGTATGATGGGTTGCTTACTTGTCCGTTTTACTACCACACAGGGGTTTGTAACAAACCTTTGTAGTATTTGATTTTCCAAGATTTGTGGTTAGGGTGGCTCTCCTTCCATGCATCAAATTCAGGGATACTGTAGAAAGACAGCTGCATTTTCTTGAATGATGCCTAAAGAAAAGGATATAAAATGACAGTGTGTAATCTTGCTTTTTTTGAAAAAAAAAAAAAGTATTTTTTTTACATAATGTTGGAATTGAGAAAAAAAATGAAGGCACTTGTGGGCTAGTGTGAGATAGGAATATCTTTAACCAAGTGATTTTTTTAAGACCCAGGTTTAAAGGTACAGGCCAAAAAACCCCCACTGTCGGGCTGCTGGTCCTCGAGTATCATCTCTAAACTAGAGATAGACCGGTACTGGGTTTTCTGAGGGATTTCTGAAAACTAGGGCAGCCCATGGCTGATTAATGATGGCTTTTTTCCATTGCAATAGTTTTACCACATCATGGATGCTCTTATTAGTTCCTTTTGACCATGTAAAAAATAAATAAATAAAATAAAATAAATAAAAACCCAAAGAAAATAAATCAACCACCACCACAAAAAAAAAAAAAAAAAAAAAAACATATAACAACACAACAAAAAAACATGGCACAATCTTCTGAGAGTAATAGAAAGTAAACAAATTTCATCTGAGTTTTAACCTTGCAGGCAGAGCACAGGTGGAATTTACTGGACTTCAGTTCAACCACAACATGTAACCGACAGCTTGTTTAAGGCTCATCTACAAACATATTTAGTCATTTCGGCTTTTCTCTCTAAAAAGCACATTTTCTAGCAAACAAATTAAATGCATATGACTTTGGAAGACAAGAATTTAAACATTATTTAGAGAGTAATTTATTTATTGTGTAGCACCGAGGGTTTGACAGTAATGTCATTTCGATTCTCGGTATGTACCTCACATGTGGTAGAATTGACAATAAATGTGACTGACTTTTGATTAATGCTTCCCCCACAAAGTTAAGATGGTCTATTATATGTTACTAGAAACACACTGGAATCCATCAGCAAGTGTCGTGAGATTAACAGACGGTTACACAGATGCCACATATTCTCAGGCACTGGCTGATTATTAAATGACCAATTATCAGATCAGCCAACCAATTAATTAATAGATTTTTACTCAAAACCTTCCCTCAATACACTGCACTGTTGTAATCAGTCCAGAGGATGAAATCAAAGCATTTTATGTGAATGTCTTGATGTCAGATACAGTACTAAGTGGTTGGTTGTGTTCATTTATTTCTGGTTTTTACACCAGATGGCGATCTTGTTACAAATCTGGGCAACATATTTTCTAAGTTTAGATCTCTACTGGGGATGTAAATCAGTTCTACTTCACCTTTAACCGACTTTTAAATCAAGTCATATACTTACAAACATTTATCAAACAACGTTAAAAACAATTATTAAAGTCAAAACAAGATTTTTAAGTGAACAAGTGTACCTTGATAATGGGGGTGATGAACTCCTCCAGGAAGTTGTGGCGGAGCAATGACGGCCAGTTGTGATGGATGAAGTTGATCAGCAAACCCTTAATGTGGGAGCCATCTTGATCCTACCACAACAGGAATACAGTCTTGTTAATAATGAATTAAACCTCTAGACTGTAGACCTGCACCTATTGGGACGGGGGTCAACGTACACTGTAAAATATTAGGATAGTAAGAGAACTCCAAATAGCAGTAATATACTATAAATACGCTTGAAAAGATCAACATCAATCTCATACCAAAAATAAAACATAAATAAAAACACTGATGAGCCAGTATCTTTGTGAAAACGAGCGAGGCCTTGGATGGTGCAAATACCACTGCCTGCTGCCCCTGACGCTTCTGCATCAATTACATATATACCAAGAGAAACATGGGACAATATTCACAGCTCTTGTTTCCAATAAAGCTAAGATAAAGCTGGCAGAGGTAGATTTTCCTTTGTTTGCTGTCTCCTAAGAGACACTCATTTATTCTTGTCTCCTCTGTGGCTGACAAGACAAAGTAATATGATTTGTGTCTGCATTTATCCACTGCACAAGACAAGCAAGGGCTGTAAATTTTGTCCTCCATTTCATTCAAACAAGTCACACAACAGCAAAAGAGCTAGAACCCCCTGGAGAGCACAAACACTCAAATCGAATCTCATATATAAACAGGAAAATAAGGGTTAATGGGGGTACACATAAAAATGAAATGTATATAAAATCTGAAGTAATTACATTACATATGAGGGAAACGTTAAGACAAAATAAAGACACCTGATCTGTCATGATCATGATCTTGCCATAACGCAGACTTTTGAGGGATTCTGGATCACTGTAGTTCTTTTTGTACTGAAGACCAAGGATCTTGATGATGTTATTGATTTCAGCATTTTCCATAATCTGAGGAGGAAAGTCATGTAAGTTATCCAGTTAGGCAAATAATTCATTACAGATGGACGATGCTTCATATCGGTCTCTATGACTGAACCAAAGGCTATTCTGGTGCTCCATGCTACTTTTGGATTTATAATCATCATCCAAAGATAATTGTTACATTACAAATTTACCCAATTGACCTTCTGGCACCTTTCACACATAAATCAGCAGTACTAGCGAGCACCAGTCTGATGCACGAGAGCCAAACCTGTTTGTGTGATGCCTCCCGGACGTTGAGCATTTTTCCTCTCAGAGGGAACACACCATAACGATCTCTTCCGACCACTCCCAGCCCAGACACAGCAAGTGTCTTGGCCGAGTCTCCCTCAGTAAGGATCAGTGTGCAGCCAATGGAGTTTTTACCACCTGCCAGAAAGCATGTTAAGTACCGGATGACTGCAGCTCATCAGCATTTTCATTACACTAGAGTGGCTCTAAAATGAAAGCAAAAGGAAGTTTGGCATTCATTACCTGCATCATTAGCATCATCCAGTTTTGGCACGCCTTTGATTTTTGTGTGCTTCACAGCTGAGCATTTCTTGTTGAGCTGAGACTGAGCCTTGAACTTCACCCAATTCATGATGCTTTCCACAATCCCACAAGATGTGGCCTGTGAGGACCAGAGGATGAGGAGCAGTTAGAAAAAGCTGAATGATTCACATAACTGCCTCTTGTAATGCAACTGTTCTTTCCTATCAGCACCTGTTTGATGAACTTTTCACTGAGGGGACACGTGGAGCCAAAGTTCTTCTGCTGAAGTGTCATGTTTTCTTTGGTCTGAGAGTCAAATGTAGGGTTCTCGATCAGGGAATTGACAAACAGCCACATGTGGTTCTTCACCTATGCAGAGATGGAATTTAAGTTAATATAATTAGTATGATTTACATAAAGCAGTTATGTTGCATTTAATAGGTAGGAAAAAATAATACAAACAAGAACTAAGTTGCAATGACCCGACTTTACCTGGAAAGGCTTGACAGCCACACCAGCTTTGTTCTTCTTTTTCACCACTTCGATGAGCTTGCCAACCACTTGGTCAGTTACATAGTCAACGTGCCTGCCGCCCTGAGATCCAAAGACGAACATGAGATCCAATTTACAGAATTACTATAAATCTTAATCACAGTGACACACAATTGCTGGGAGAGCAGCCAAACGTCTACTTAGGCACCAAAAAGCCTGATAACGCTGGTAATGTTTTATATGTGCTCTAAAATTTAAATTCTAAAGTGACAGAAGTTATAATTTGCATGGAATTCCAATAAGCTACTTAAAACACTAAATTGGTCATTTGGCATGGAGGTCACACCATGCATTCATTCATTAGGTACTCTATTATAAACACAAGCACTAATAATCTAATAAAATGAGAAATCACCTTGGTCGTGGCAATACTGTTGACAAAGCTGACTTGCTGGAAACCTTTCTCGCTCAAAGTGAGGCAGACCTCCCAGCGGTCATTGACAACTTCATGGACCACAGTGAGGGGACCCCCCAGCTCATCCACTTTATCCTTCACATACATGTCCACGTAGCTACGGAATCCTGTAACCTGGAAAGCAAGAGCCAATTTTTAACCCTTAAATATTGTTGGATCTACACCCAGAATGCATTTACAGTATCAGAGCTTCCACTGTAGTGTTAAATAGTTTTATATTCAACAATTCTGCTGCTATTCTAACTTGATTTCTGCAACTACACAACAACTGTATCAAAAAAGGCCTTTAGTCTTTATTTGTATCAGCTGTCACACAATCTCATTCTGAGACCAATAGGCTTACATTTTTGGCAATTAAAAAGCTACCAATCAATCGTTTTGAACAAATTAGTACTTAAAAAGGTTAAATACTATCTGTATCTAACTGAAAGTAGTTCACGCATAATTAGTTGGTAATAGGAAAAAAAAAAAAAAAAAAGTATGAGAGTGTGAGTATGAGATAGTGTGTGTGGGAACTTACTGGCAGTCTCTTGCCATTGAAAAACACCTTAACACCCTTAGTGGACCCGGCGATATCATAGGCCCTCCTTGTCATCAGAGCAACAGTATCTTTGTCCAGGATGTTCATCTTAAACTTGGCCAGATCTGGCCTAAAGGTGATGCAAGTGTATTCCTCTCCATCAAAAGACCTGATGCTAGAGTCCCCTGCTCTGCCCATGTTGTCATACCAAGTCTGTGGAAAACATGGAAGCACTGTTAAACGGCATTTCACCATAATTACACATGGACAAATGTGATTTATCCTTCTTCCTACCTGCTTGAAAGTCTTTCTTGACTCTTTACAGGCAGTCTCTACAGTGAATTTTGTACTGAAGATATTGCACAGCTTGGCTCCGTATCCGTTACGTCCACCTAAAGAGAAAGAATAATTGTTGACCAACTGTAGTTTCTTTGGAAACAAAACAATGTGTGGTCTTTCTTTATTTATTAACAGACATGTTTTCAACTGCATTAGAAATAATCCAGTATAATAATTAATTTATCACCATAAATGACTATATCTGACAATTAGATGTAAAAATTAAAACCTGGGTTTAAATAAACTAATGTACTTGCTTTGTAATCAAAAGTCAACAGCCAGCCTTACCAGTGACTTTCTTCTGGTCATCATCATAGTTACTGGAAGTGAGGAGCTGTCCAAAGATGAGGGCGGGCACATAGACCTTCTCCGTCTTGTGCTCTACCACAGGAATCCCCTTCCCATTATTCCATACAGTGATGGTGTTGTTTTCACTAAGAGAAAACACATATATGAGCATACACTACTACTTTGCAATTGGAAGTTATTTTTAGATGGTCACTTATTACTTACACGTCAATGCTGACTTTGATACAGGACATGCTCTTGTCCCTCTGCTTGTTGTCAGCTGCATTTACTATTTAGACAATTTAAAAAAGGCTTAAGTGAAGTGAGCACTCTAAAAGATAATCATTATTAACCACTTAAAATCATGAAAGCCATCAACTCACCAAGAATCTCATCAAAAATCTTGTAAAGCCCGGGCACAAATGATACATCACGACAGTTCAGTCCAACATTCTCATCATACACCCACATTTGCTGGAGAAAGGAAAAAAGTAGTGATTACAGAGATGCTCACGTGCTGCGTTGGTCTAATAATCAAAATCATGCTGGTCTAAATTTAAAAAAAATAAAAAAAGAGCAAAATCTCCTGTGAAACCCAAACAAATTATAACCACAGACATGGTCAGTCAGTTCTTACTTGGGTGACAGGCTCCACGGAGCCGATGTAGGAGTCTGGTCTGAGCAATATGTGCTCCAACTGTGTCTTCTTTTGATAGATCCTCTCGACTGACAGACGCTTAGGATCTTTCTTCGTCTTTTCCAGTGGCTTGTTTTCCAAAAAGGCCTGGTGGAAATGGAGATGGTTGTGATTTACAGTGTCAGTCAACACAGGATTTATATGCATACCGGCTCCAAACAGCTTTACATTGCTGTAATTATCACCCACTTTTAATAAAGACAAAACCCAACCTCAAGTGGCTTTGTTGTAATTAAAATAGTTAATTGTGGAAAAGTTTGTTTTATTTTAAAAATCAGTGAAGTTTACAAAACACTCATGTAGTCACAGTAAAAATATTTGAGATGGATGCTTCACATGCACTTTATAGTAGCTGCATTATAATGTAACTTTTTCACGTGTCCTTAAAAGCACACAACGTTTTTAGTTAATTATGGCGTGGATCACTTTATACCAAAGAAAAACTACAACTTTAGCTAAATATATATAGGCTTCGTTCATGTTTTAGACCAGAAAATATTGATTTAAGCCATAAGGGAAATACAAATTCGTGCGTAGCTGTGCCACGTATGTGGAAAGAGGTTTATTACGGTTATGAAAGCGAGGGGATCGCTCTTATGTGTTTTTATTTAACCATCCACTGAGCAAAGTCCGTTAAAAGCGCGTACTTTCATACTGCACAAATCATTATCGGTAATACAGTTGAAGTGGAGAACGATGTATGGTATCTAACGTTAGTCGTTGCTACGAACGGTAACACAGTAGTAACCGGCTAAAAATTAACGGTTAACAACCAACCGCAAAAAGCGTGTTACCTTCAACGGTGCAGCCATTCTTCGTGTATTTGCTGCTCACAGCTCGCACAAACTACGTTTAAAACTAGGTGGAAAAGCCACATTCGACAATAACTAAAACGTCTTGGTTGCCGACGGCCGAGTTAAGAAATACCACAGTTAGAATATTTTGAATTTAGTTGAAACGGCTCCCGCCAGCTAACTGGCCAATCAGAGGACGGACCCGCCGAGTCTCCCCACCACTGAGAAAAGCCAAACCGCGTTTCCGTAAGAAAAGAACCAATGGTTGACAGGAGCAACAAAAGTAGGCTGGCCAAGATGTTGTGTCACGCCAATCACCATCCAGACGTTTAACAGGAAATTAAATACGGACCTAAAACCGTGTTAGCAGGTTAGCCGGCATGTCTTTATGTCTTCATTCATTCATTCATTCATTCATTCATTCATTCATTCATTCATTGAAAAAACGCTACAGAATTAAACAAAAAAGTATTCACTATTTTATACAAAACGTGTAAGTTTTAATAATGATTTTTAATATGTTTAAAAAAATTACCAGTTTTGAATCTTTGTTTGTGGTTATTTTCTTAAATATTCTCAATATTTCATCACAGTTATTGTTTTCCTTTGTATGTGCTATTTATAAAAAAACGTAAACGAGCATTTATTTATTTATTTACATTGTGTTTTTTTTTTTTAGTTTAAACCTGTCTATAACCTTTCTGCACATTGTTGGTCATTTACACTGTAAACGTCCCATACATTTTCATTATAAAATTATTATTTAAAAAATTTAAATTTACAGCGAGAAGCCAATAAAGAAAAAAAGGTGCAACATGAAGGCTTCTTTGCAAAACCTGACATCTATTTTATTACTTTAAAATGAGTCTTAAATATTGTTAAAATAGCAGCTACAAATTTAAATCTTTGATTGTGGGTGTTTCTTATTTATCCTGAAGATTCAATCACCAGCACAGATTTTTTATTGTGTGTCACATACACTGCTTTCTAGGCAGATCAGACCGGCAGGAAGTTGTGTTTAAATTGAAATGACCCTTCACAGTGGGAAATGAGCTCAGAAGATGGATTAACATAGTAACGCTATTTGTTTTCTACGACCAATAGTATGGCACCAAGAAAGATTATTATATGATTATGATAAAACCATATTGCCTACATTTCAGGTTAGACTATTTATCACCCATTTATTGTTTTTCTCTAAGGGTCTATTCATAATAATTTACTCTATTCCAAATTTAAATTGCACATTTCCAGCGTGATAAGTTAAGAACTAGCAAATGGCTGTTTTCCTTAATAGCAAATTGCCCTTTTAAAAAAAACAGATATTTACAGAGATAAGAAGGACCATGAAAACCTCAGCTGTCTGATAGATTTGGGATTTCAAGTTTACAATAACAAACATATTTCCAATACATTTCTTTCTTGCCTTGAATTTTTACTACACTTGCAAATTCAAATTTCCAACAAAGCAAACAAAAAAATTATACAAAAAGAAATTTTGCAATGAAAAAGGCAAAGATACAGACAGATTTAATTACCTTACTTGTGCTATAAAACATAGTCGAAATTCTGAATGCAGAATCTAAGCTTTCCTGCTCTGCCTAATGTAAATTTTGTTTTGCTCTCTCAATATCTTCTTTCCCCACGTCACCTTTCTTCATTTCCCCCAATCATTCTGTCACACACAAACAAACACTACATTCACGCATGATGGCTACCTAAAAGCTGCTCAGCGGTTAATGGGTTTATTTCCCCAGGGAACCACTGTTATATTTTCATGATAGCCTTGAGCTGGTGTATTTTTCAGCCGTGTACAGTATGAACCAAAAGCTTTGCTTGGCTTACTGCCGTTTTCTGCTCAAGTAAAAGATTCAGAAGTTTGGTATTTTTAGAAAACAGCACAGAGAAAAAGTAGGAATGTATTCAATACTAAGCAAACATATCTTTTATAGATATTTGTGCTTCTGGCCCAGTGGCTTTCAGTCAATGGAAAAGAAGTAACCTGATTTATCTACCTGATCCACCATTCTTACCTGGCTTCCTCTGCCGTGTTGCCCACTCATCTGACCTTGACATAGTTAGAAGATAGAGCAGCTTGACATGAACTTGCATAGACAGGTGTGGTGAATTCACAGGTACACCCACTGCAACTGCACACAAAATGAATCACTCTTTAATTTTATACCTATCTCTACAAAAAGAAAAAAGCTAGTTATATTCTTTAAGAAAAAGGAACAAATGTGCTAGATCGCCTTGTCCTTTCTCTGCACAGTCCTGTGTACTGGACATGATAGCCCAAATAAAACTGAGTTTTTTTTTTTTTTTTTTTTAATTTCTCTTTACTGGAAAAAGAGAGATAAATTCACCTCAAAATAATAAACTATTACAACCAAAATTGAGATGCATTGTGGATCAGTGCAGAAGCGATCCATCATTTACCAGAACATTATGGACTGTTTACCATTTCACAATCCAACTTTATCATACACATATGCGCTCTATTACCATACATTAAGAAGATCATTACTATTCAAATATCTGCTCGTTAAATACGAGGCTACGAGGAGGACAGAGCTTAGTTTTTTACTGGTATTAGAACCAGTCATGATATGAAGGATCAAAATATGTGATCTTTAAAACAAAGAATTTAAGAGTGCATCTCTTTTGTTTAGTGCAGAAAAAAGGAGGCGTAAAAAGAACAATTTGTAGTTGTGCTGTGGTTTTTATATAAGTTGCATGGTTACCTCATCGTAATAACAAATAATTGTCCCTTGGGTTAAAGATTTGCCCACATAACTGTAACAGCACAAATTGTAGTTTTAAAAAATGTGCTTAGCTATTATTTTAAACCTGGAGCGTGGGGCATTGCAATACATACAAATGTCCATTACATTCTCGCCCACATCTTTAAAAGACCTCAGCATAAAAATCGACCTTTCACTGGAAAACACAGGCAACCACAGCAATGGACATGGAGTTGACCTCGGCAGTTTGTATGGCTGCTGATAAAACATAAAAGCTATTGCTCCTGTTCAAGTACTTTGTTGGTATTAAGTCTAGGCATACCAACACAATTTTAAAAAGTGTTTGACACAAGGACAAATGCTTACTATACATGTAAATATTTAGAGGTTCAGCATCGCAGGTTTTTGACAACAGGATACAGACTGACTGAAGTCTGAAATTAATTGACATCAAATCATCATCAAATTCAATTCCAAATCAAATGCAAGTCTTGAAATTCAAAATGAATTTATTCGTGAGGTGCATCTTTTTTTTGCTTCAGATGCATGTCCTATTATTTTAAACTACAGTATGTGTGACTATTTTTCCAGCCTTGTAACACACTCACACAAGACCTCCTCCTATCAAGTACAAGTGGGCAGTTTGAAACTGGGAATACTAAGTACTTTGCATCCAAAAATAGTCACCCAGTCAAACAGATACACATGGTCTCAGTACCACCTGCTTCCCAGTTTTCCTGTTGATGGTTCTGTGTTTTCCTTGGGCTGGTGAACCTTGACTTTTGGGGAAGTAGGAGGGGAGCAAGAAACGTCATGTGTCCCATAGATCTGTTGATGGCTGTCTGAAGGGTCTGTTTGACATGGCTTGATGGCATTTGACATGCAAGTGCTGTGCATTCTTTCAGATATTAATGTGACTGGTAAACAAGTGCCAACTGAGTGTTTGACAAGGATGTCAGCATTTGTCCAGGAGAAAACTTGAGTTGAACTGAAGTTATTTCAGTTCAAAGATGCTGAATGTTGGCATTTAATACGTTTTTTTTTAAACAGAGGTTACAAACCATATGCAGAATGAATACAAAATTATTGTTATTATTTTATTACCTTATTATAGCCTTTACAATAATGAAGTTAACTGGCAGCATGTTGGAACAACAGGCCTCTGAATGTTATTTGTCCAACATTATTGATCCTCTTTCATTAGTGAAATGCTTCACCTTCTAAGCTTGACACCAATTTATATTAGAAAAATGTTTTTTGAGCAGATTCAGTCAGACTTGGCAATCAGTATCTTTCCATAGGGTTTGCTTAAGTGGGATTTCTTGATTCAACACAGTGTTTCTGAGTAATTATTTCTTGGCAAAGAATATGCTCATATCGCTCTGTGAGTGTTAGATAATCAAGAGGAAGTAGGGCATGCTGGGCATAATGTGCATACCAAACACTCAACTGTGAAAATAAGGTTCAGAGTTAAATATAGTCAAAGTTCTTTTTTTTTAAATTAATTTTTGTTGCATAGGGTCGTCGGACCCCAAATAATACATTCTTTAAGGCATTACTTGTGAATATTTAAACTTTTAACACACCCTAACCTCCCTAAGACAAATTCGCGGGTTATGTAACACAACATCTGTTGACCTATAGCAATAAAATTCAGATTTACTCTCTCAGTTTACTTTTGGCTTTGATTGTCAGATTTCCATGGATACTACATGACCTTTAAGAGGAGCACCCCACCCTGGGTTTCATTGTGAATACATCAGGGACCCACAATAAGGAGCTGAAAATATTAAACTACTTAAAAGGGCACCGGGAAACAACTTCAGCCTCCTTTGTCCTTAGCTGGGAGGCAACTACTAACAACTATAACAACTTATTATTTAAGATGCTTACATCTGGTGATTGTAAACACTTGGTCTAAGAAATATCATATGGTGGTACTCAAACTTGAGAGCAGTGGATAAAATGATAAAGTCGTGCCAGCAATTTTATTCTAAGAAGATTGTAAACTATGTTTTGAACTTCCAACCTGATTCAGAGGCATTTTTTATTATAATGTGGTACTGGCAAACAAATGTTATCACACGATGTTATTTAATTCACCAAACCATGAAAGTGTCCCAATAAACACTTTTGCCAGAGGAGTCCATAGTCTATCCTGAGTCATATTAATATTTGGAGTATTTATTTTATGTTCAAATTCTATGTGTGTGTCTATATTATATATATTCATATATTTTTTTCTACTTAATTGAAAGACAATTGTGACTAATCTGACTACCAAATATGTAAGCTCTGCATTAGTATGAGCACCCGTGTACCTTTTTTTTCAAAAATATACTGTAATAACAATGAATTAAACAGTAACAATAATCAAAGTAAATGAGAACTTTTCAATGGCAAAATACTGGCATTTTAAAAGACTGAGGAAAGCCATCAATGTTATGTCCCATATCCCAAAAGCACTTTAGATTTCTCACTGAGGCTCTCATGGGTCCATGACTCAAAGGTTTAGAAGAAGGAATGAACACTCTAAAACTACTATTTTATTACTAACTGTAGTTAAACCCATTAGAGCAGCAGGGTTCACCCGCAATATCTCTGACTTCTCTGTTCCTTTGAGGCCAAAAACAGGCTTGTTGCTGAAACTTTTATGTCTGTGCTGGTGGATCATGGTGAGGTTGTATAGATGTATCCTTGCTTGCTTTATTTGGATGTGATCTACCTCGGAGGTTTATTACAATATTAAAATCTCTTACTTATCACTGCATGTCAAATTTTTATGTTGGACACGATATTCTTGGTTTGATTGTTAACATCTACTACTCTACATCTCTATACTAAATTATGTAAATCTCTACACCAGAAAGGATGATGATTGAGAAAACATTTTGATATATTCACACATTCCCTATTGGGGACGGGTCAAGACTGTAGACGGCCTAGTCAAACATCCATTTATTTACCTTGTCATTCCTTTATAATGCCCGTCTTTGGAGGTGAGTACCATCTACAGTGTTTTGGTCTGTTGGGAGAGCACAATCAGTGTCAAAAGATAATACCAGGTTTAACAAACGTATACATAAAGTTGTAAAAGTCATTAGACAGAATCTGGAGACGTCATTAGGGACAGAAGACCCCTGCATTGACTGCTGTCCATCATCCATCATACCACTTGGTGACAGATGTCAAAGAAAGTGGAGTTTGATCTCAGACAGACTCTATTAGCTCCACCGTCAGAAAGAATTGTTGCAGATCACCACTGTGGTTGTTGCAGATCACCTCACTGTACAACAGCTAACCTGTCTCGCCCCATCTATCCATCAGAGCTGCCACCGCAGAAGTGTAAATGACCTTTTTTGCCAAAGGCACTGATACAACCCTAGACCATTACAAAATCTGGATTTTAGACTTGCTGCTGAGTTTGGCTGGTCCATTTCATCTTTCGCTCAGAGCACACGGTGTACATTTCTCCTAAAAGGTCTAGAATACTGATTTGTGTAATAACACATCTCCTCTGTATGACAGTCAATACTCCCTCTCGCATGTGTGTATATCAACTATTGACCATTCTTGATGCAATGCTGTCTGAGGAATCTGAAATCATGGTTGTCCAATTTACACTTGCAAAGTTCACCCTTTATGCAGTGAAGTATTTATCTATCCATCATCTATAACTGCTTCACCCTATTTAGGGGCTTATGGGTCTGCTGGTGCATATCTAAGCTTTCTTTGGGCAAAATGGGCAAAAAGTTTCTTCATACACCTTAAATCATTCAGTGGCAATACACTGAAAATGAAGGAATGTCCAAATCTTTTCAAAACTCTCTCTGAAAAACATTGTTTTCAAACATTTAAATTAATTTGTCATGGAAATTGCTCACATCACTCACAGACTTCCATGGATACATTTGCATCAAATTGCAATCTTCTGTTAACACCATTAGTTTAAAAAAATAAAAAAATAAAAATAAAAAAACTCTTTTTTTGTTTTTCACCATTACTAGTCATAAACTATCCCATTTATTAATTTATATAAAAAATGCGTGATCCAAAAATGCAGAAACTGTTGAGGAAACAGAAGCTTAAACATATTTTTGTGGTTCATGCTGTGTTGTAATTAAATAAAGGTTTGTGTTAAAGTCACTGAGCTCCTTTTAATTTCAGCTTTTCAAAACTGTACTGACTTTTCTAGACTTTTAGAGCTGACTTTTAGATCATGGAAACCTCATAAACAGGGGACTCCTAAATGATTTTTATGAAGTTTTGTACAAACAGTCTAGTTTAAAGAAAACCAACAACAACTGAAAATCCAGGTATAGTCTTGCCTTGATACTTAGTCTAACCGTAAGAAGCAAAGTTGTAATTTAGGACACAGCACTGACAGAGCAGGATTCATCCAGCCTATGAGATGTTTTCACATCTATAAGGGCATGTTTTGTGTCAAACAGATGTCATTATCTTGTTACTTTTCCAGAACCTGCTGAAACCTCAGTCTTAATGTGCAAATTACTCAAGTCATATCATCTTATTAGTTACTTTCCTCTCATCTGCCTTGCTTTAAAGATGTGACCCCATGCTATGGAAGTAATGCAGACTCATTCCCTGCCAGTCAAATATTTCTTTTATCAGTCTTTCCTATAGTCTAAAATACATTTTCCACACGTATTTTTTTTTTTTTTACCAGGACATCTGACCATCAAAGGAAGGCAGAGTTTTTTGGGCAGGTATTATTAAAGAGTTGGGGACTGCAAAAAAGAAAGTCGGTGAACAGAGCAGCAGTTATGTGTAGTGGGAGAAAAACAAAGATTTTTTTTTCCAACAATAAAGCATGTAAGTCTTTCCAAAGTAGATTCATAAAATAACCTTTGAAATTTCCATAATATTGACTACCTGAAATTTACTTAGCTTTCTAATTTTCTTTTACAAAAACACCTTCAAAGAGCTGTGAATTACATAGAACATCAACTACTCGAAATGTGCCAGTGGAGCATAAAATTATTCATAAAACTCTTCTTGCTGCAGATTCAGGACTCAAAGGCTTGTGGTTGAGTGCTTTTGAGAAGGTTCAGGCATCCACAGCTCTGTCTATGAGGAATTCAACAAGGTTTAAATGAATATCTACACCACTTTCATATTACCACTCCATTGTTTCCTTAATATCAATGATATCAGACTTCAAAGACAAGACTCTTCACAGGCAGCTGAGGTGAGGTGACCTGCCTGTTAACTTGCAGTTGCGGGGAAATCCTTTTAACACGCCTAACCGCAGTTTTTGATTAAAAAGGTTCACAAGAGGCAAGGAAATAAAAAAATAAAGCAGGTTAATGTTGTATTCATAAAGACAAGGCAAAACTTTGATCTCTCTCAAGGATGAAGTGTATGCTGGGAGCCAAAAGATAGAGCAAGTGCATGTGTGTTGGTGTGTGCTTAAAGTCAGCCTATATATAGTGTGTACTGGTATGCATGTGTGAGTGTGTGTGAGCAAGCCGTATAAAAACAACAGACAGACAGAAATTGGCAGGGAAATCTTATTGATATGAATATCTTCCCCTCTGCAACTCAGTTAACACAAAAGTGACATTGTTCAAATGCAATTCTTGGATTTTCTCTGCAAAATTCAGCCTCACTTCATGGCTTAATGCTGCAGGTATGAGGTATAACACTTGCACATTTGCAAGAGAGGATGCCTGGACCTGCAGACATTGGACAGTCTGAAGGAAAACAGCAACAGTAAGGGTAAAAGAAAAAAACTCCTTGAAACAGTGGTCTGTCAGGACTAATGCATACAGATGCATGCAGAAGCTGTAGCTGCCAACCACAGTGGAGCATTTGCGGTAATCTGATAAAGCTGGGGGAAGATTGACTTGCTTGTGCACTCTCCTCTGTTGAGGAGGAAAGTAATCCTATTTTCTGCTGTTTCCTTGTCATATGTTTTTCCACCTATCTGATCTCCTAATTGACAAGAGAAGCTTAACCATGGGGCTTTAAAAGGGGGTTCACAGTGATATGAGCAGTTCGGAAAAGAATGTACTTTCAGCACATAAACCTACATAAGAAACACCTTTGAATTACTGAGCACACTATTATAATAAGAGAAGTAGAGGGATGATGTTGAAAAGGAGTATCAAAGAATCCTTCAATATGACTAGTTTGTGTTTTTAGTTCTACATTAACAGAATACTTTGTTTTTCTATTTTTATCATCAGTGGCCTTCAATGGTCACCAACCTAATTTTTTTTCTTGAAGGGCTTAACTTTTTTTTTCCACCTGACCCGACAAAGGAAAAATAGCAGAAAATAATAAATAAAAAAGAGTTCGTCATAAGCATTTGATCAAAGAGCACCAGGGATAGTTTCTGGGTGGAGTATCCCACGTTATTGATTGTAATTCCACTAATACCTTATGACTTTCTGCTTGGCCGACTCTCCCGGGCTGGTGCACGCCTGTTTTCACAGTGGATTTGATTGCGCTCCCTTATCGGTTGGCAGCAGGCAGGAAAAGAGACGGAGGAGAGATCCTCAGCCCTAGCAGCCAGGCTGCATGCTTGAAACAACAAGCTTCAGATCAAACATGATTAATGTAGGGCTGCCAGTCCGACCGAGCTGCGTTTGAACAGCTGTGCATGAGACCATTTCTATGCGTTTGTGTGGGAGTGTGGGAGGGGTGCAGCTTCTCATTTAGTGGCACCTGATGCATGATACACGCCGAATCCACTTGACTTGGGCCAATCAACAGACGCGTGCGAATGCATGTAGTCAGATCATAACAGGTTTCCAAGAGTTTAGTTTACGGTGTGCACTTGACTAACCCCTTTATAAACAGCTGATGCATCGCTACATGACGATGACGATGAGCGCATCGTGCGCCCCGCGCCTGTCTAAATAGATCGTGCGTAATTCATTTATTTATCGTCATTCTCGTGGGTCGGTGGAGTCGGTGAGGCAGTCTGGCCCTATCTCCCCCGTGTTTGCCAGTTCGCTCTAGCTCGGGCAATGTTGCCTAGTTTTCTTGTTGCGTGGAAACTACAAGCCTGCAGTCGCAAAGCGAGCTGTGGGGTGCAGGAGCATTTCCTGGGGCGCGTCTCTCGACACTAGTTTCAGGAGCAGCAGGACTCGGTGGAAGCGACCTATTACACTGACTGAGCCGCGTACAGATAAGCTCATTGATCCCGCGGACGACGTTGGTCACAAACGCATCATGGGAGGCAGAGGAAAAGCTGCAAAGAGGTGAGCGTGAAGGATAATTGCCAATGCGCATATACACTTTAATCCGTTACAGCATCTGGATGTTAAACTGTGGCCGTTGTTAAAAATTGGCGTCAGATTATACGAGCTGGTGCAAACTTAACATGGGTATCACTTTACACTGTTTGACTGTATTTTCAACCAGTTGCTCATATGAAAGTAATATTTAAATTTAAGCAACTGTTGTTTATGCTTTACTTTCGCATAATAAATGCCAGCAGTCGGAGTTGTGATTAACATAAGTTTGTTCTGAGGACATGAAAAACCTACTGCAAGAGTGCGCATTTCTGTAAAGCCACTACACGACCAAAAGAGCTGACAGCTCTGCATTGGCTTTGTAAATGCTTACTGCTATTTTAGTAAAGTCAAGTAGAGTGGCCTTTTTAGTGCAGGAACAAAAAGTGCATGTCCTGTGTGATCTAGATTGTCCTGTATTAATGAAGGGATGAAATTGTTAGTAGCCTAGTTAGATATAACAGCCAACGTTTCATGTAAAAAATGCAAAGGATGATCTAGTTTTGCTATATCACTTTTTTGAGTAAAGGGTGTCATGAAGAGGTCAGATTCATACTGCATCACAAAGGATATTAAGGCCATAATTTGATGCCGTATTTCAGCGGCCTTCGATGTTTGGTTTTAATTCTATATTACTGCTTCTCATACATCTGGTGCCAGAAGCCTGTCAGTGCATCTCTGACATTAGTGAATTTATGACGTGAGAGACTGACCAGTGGCTGTGAAAGTGCAGCCTGTACTCCAGGCTGCTGAGGTTTATTCTTTAAATTAAAAGCAGGGTGACAAAATTTATGACAAAAAAAAAGTCAATGAATTTCAGAAAACTGACAAAGCCCACATCTGAGCTCCTTTTAATGGTCGTAAAAGGCACCGGCAGAGATGACTAGAAAAAAACCCACCTTTTTCTTTCACCAAAGATGTCTTTAAGGGGCTTATTTAAATCACTTTTATACCGGTGCCCTACCCGGCTATTCATCAGGTTTACGCCCTCTCTTGGGTGTTTATCTCATCCACGGTCAACTTGCCTCGATCTGCTGCTCATCCTTTCCCTGCCAACTGTCTTCTTCAGCTGTCTCACTAGCATTTTCCTACATATCTCATTAGTGTCACGCAATGTTCTTTGCGTTGTCACTGTAATGTTACCCCTCTCCTTAAGTCCCCATGTTCTCTTACAACCCTGCTCTCATGTTTCCAATTTCAATTCTTGTCCACATGCTTTCTCCTCCTCCTTCACCCAGCCCTCCTTTTCCGCTCCCCCATTATCTCTGAGCAAAAATACCAGGCTGGCATGCAAAGTGATGAGAAAACTACAGCCTTTACAAGAAGCTCAGCGCTAACCGTTCGAGACCCTGCACTTGCCTCGGTGTACAGCTGCATCTGCAACACAGATGCACTTTGTCATAGATTATTCTGACACCGAGTTCAAAGGGAAATACTTCTGAAAGTTGTTTTGCTTTGCCCTAATGAAAAAGCATTTCATCTCTGAGAAGGGCAGCAGTCACCGCTTAATAACGCAAGCTTCAAATGTGCTTTTCATCAGACTCCATTTCATGTTTTTGGTCGTCCACAAGGCATTTTTCAACCCAATACAGAGTGAGCGTTATTAGGCGTTTTTCAGAAACACCTAACAGACCACCACACAGAACCGGTGCTACGACACACTTCCCTCAACCCTCCAGCGTCATGTGATACTTTGAGGTACTTCGAGGTCCATTTCATTTTGTAATCTTGGTAAGTGTGTCTTGCCCATGTTCATGCCATTTGGAAGAAATAAAGAAGTCTGCTTGAATTCCTCCATCGTTTTTGTCTCAGAGAAAACAGGGCCGGCACACTGCTGGTTGTGTTGCTGCCGTTTAGTGTTAGCATTTACCTCGACAAAAGGGTAGGGTGGCCAGCGCTTATTCTACAACTGAATGAGAGTTTTTCCTTAAGAGGATTAGTAACGAGATACGAGACAGCCCTAGCAGCTATTAACGAAGTGTCTTAGGGTGGGTAGACCTGCTATTTTTAATAGCCTTCCTACAAAGTGAAGTGTACGCTGCAGGCCGGGTAAACAAGCGCCATGTTACTTGCACTTCTGACTAAATGACCCCACGAACCAGTGACTAGATCAACAGATGCAAACCGGGGGACTTTAATGAGGAATTACCTGGAAAAATGTCAGTTGTGTTGAAAGTATTGTCAGAGTTTAACTTGGAACATTTTGTTCCACATGGTGTCGCATCACTATGTAAATGCCAGTGTCTGTGTACTGAAATAGCCCTGCACTGCAGGGATGTCAATTATGAAGGAAGCATGGTGACACCAAAGTATTTTCTTCACTTGTTCATTGTGGTGGGTTGAAGGCAGTGTTTGATCCTCAGACTTTTCTGGAACTACAACAAAGTGCTGGTTTTTTTTTTGTTTTTTCTGACCAGCAACAAGCTGAAGTGATCATCTAGTTTTCCTGCTCTGCACTGCATTTAAACAAACCGCTGAATCCTACAATAAATGACGCCTGGCGCCTCTGAAGAAAGTCGTTAATTATTGTGTTTTGCAGTCGAACCGTTATTCACTTTGATTTATTCCTGGTCTTTTATTTGTTCTAAGCATGAGATTCCCTCTACCTATGTGACCTTCTGCTGGTTTTATGTCACAGGTTCATCACTAATGGGCGAGGTTGATGTGGACTTCAGCCTTCAGTTCAGGAAGTCCTTCTGGAGTATGCCTGTATTCCACAATGCCCCTACTTTCAGACTGGCTTCTGCGCCACTCGGTGGTCATGTGTTTGCTGCTGCACAGTTTGGTCTTAATGACCTTTTGTTTTCACCATGCCGCCACCACCTGCTCCAAGAGGTGCTACTGCTCCGAGAGTGACGGTCTTGGCAAGACGGTGCGCTGCAGCAATCTCCAGCTCACAGAGATTCCGCAGGACATCCCCAATGACACACGGCGTGTCTATCTGGACTTCAATCTCTTCACCACAGTTCCAGCAAACACTTTTGCAGGTTTAACCCAACTGGTTGAGCTGGACCTCTCACATAATGAACTAAGTCAGCTAGAACCCGGCGCGTTCAGAGGCCTCGGCTCCTCGCTGCAGTTCCTAGATCTTTCATCAAATAAATTAGAGAATTTTAACCCAGAGGCCTTTGAGGGCCTGCGAGCTCGAGCCAACCTAACAAACAATCCATGGCATTGTGACTGTAATTTGCAGATGGCCATGCCCCGTGTGGACCTGGAGCCAGCGTCCCTGACGGGCATTGTGTGCCAGACTTCTGATCCAGAAGAAATAGGTGTTATAGGACTTGCCTTCCTGTTGGAGCCTGACAAAGACCTATGTGTGGTGATGAGGAGGACTACAGATGTGGCTATGCTAGTCGTCATGTTCGGCTGGTTCACCATGGTCATTTCCTACCTGGTCTACTATGTTAGAGCTAACCAGGAAGACGCCCGGAGACATCTGGAGTATCTTAAATCATTGCCCAGCAGGCAGGGCAAGTCAGAGGAGTCTTCCACCATTAGCACTGTGGTATAGGGCGAATAGAGCTATACATAGGAGCTGAAGTTGTGACTCCCAACAAACAAGCTTGGGATATAGCCTGCACCCTCGTGGTCATCATCAGTGTCAGTTTTGCCCAACTGTTTACATGGAGCCAAGTTGGACGATTAAAACATGTGCCTGCAGAAGAAACCCAGGCATATGCAATCAACCCCAGATGAATAATTCAGATTTCAGCAGACCATTAGGACTTTTTGTTGGCTGAGTCGATGGCCTCGTCAGAGCACTAAGGGAGTAAAAAAGAGTGGCATGTTTTTTAGTGAACTCCAAACATGGGATACAAATGGGATTTATCCACTGGTGCATGCGCCTCTCGCAAATAGAGACAGCTCTGGAGGAATGACAGACGGCAGCATGAACAAGCAAACAAGGCAACACTTGAATGCGAAGCTATATAGAACTGTTTTCCAATAAAATCCTTATAGTAAATGCAGTCATATTGCTTGTTCATGTCACCCCCACATCTAGGCATAGGATGCTGTAGGTTAGTAATGACAGAAAACTCTCAAGTGGTTTGGTTTGCATCTACCAGAGAATGAGAAAACTTCCCATGTGCTTAACATTTAAAGCTTTCCTAATGCTGGAAATGCATCACAGCTGTGGAAAATATAATCTGCAAAGGACATTTCAGACAGGTCAAAGCACAATTACACTTTACAATGTTATCTAAAGGTTGGGAAAAGGTGAATTCAGTTATGTCATGTTAACTCATAAAATACAACGAAAGGGAGAGTAACACACGTCATCCAAATAAGAAAGTGTTTTTCATATCCAGGCTAGAAACCTGATACATTCATTGCCCTCACCTTCTGACCCAGAATATTAAGGTAAAGGAACACGGAGGAATGATTTTTGATAACAGAGCTGGTCCTCTGGATTGAGCTTCCACCTATGTGCTGTTTTTCATGTCTTCTCATACCTTTTGATATGTACAAAAGATGCCTCTGAGAATCGTATTGTCAGAGTTCATTCATTCTCGTGGGGTTTTTCAGCGTATAATTTTGAAGAGGCCATGACCTGCTGGTTCTCATTACAGAGAAATCAGGAATATGAATCTTACATTTCAACCCAAGCATGTGGCAAAGAGTAATATGCATTTGGATCTTTAACTGATAAAGAAAAAAACAAAAACAACCCCCATCAAAACAAACCAAGACCACAAAAAGGGAAATACATTTGACCGGAGATGTAATTGAATCCATATCAGACTGGGCTCTAATATGGGCCACTGCCTCTCCCGCAGAAAAGCCCAGTGTAGTGCTGAATAATGAAATTCCATGTATGAGATGTGGGAAGGGGTTTGTCAACAAGTGCTTCCTTGTGTCTGACACAGTAATGTCTCTGTAGTAGAGGGAGACAAATAAGTTATTCATGAAGGCCATTAAAGAGAGGAACAAAAAACACTTGTGTGGAAATTCTGGGAATACACCCACACTCTCATATGACCCAGTTTTGTGGAGGAATTGAGGGAGTCTGCCACAGGGGACCATCTGCCCCGCCCTCTCAGCTGCCTCACTTGCACTTGCTCGGCCAAATCGCTTTCCAACTGCCCTTGGGCTGCCCGTGGAGGCTCCAGTCAGTGCCACCCCATCGTAAAAAAACAAAAAAAAACGCCTCTTTCCATTACCAGGACACCATGGAATTGTGTATAAACAGCATGTCACTTCTAAAACATTTCTTGGGTCATGTCCATGCCTTTTAAGCTTTTCGTGTCATTCTGGCAGTCAGTGACACATGAACTAGTTCGATTAGTGTAGCTGACCAAGGTGACTGTGAGGCGTGAAACAACCCGGTCTCACACTGACGTGGGGTAAAGCCACTAAGATCCAGAATAGAAGAAAATAAGGAAAAAGCCCCACAGGTAAGATGAGGGAGTTTGCATCCCCTGTGGTAGCAGAGTGTTTTTGTTTTATTTTTCACAAGTTTAGTTTTATGTGGTGTACCATCCTTTTATTTGTTGGCCTAGTTTTCAACAGATTTTTTTTTGTTCTCTTTCTGGTTATGATGAGGCAACAGAACTTTCCTGTTATTTGCTGAAGAGATCAGTTTACGTAGAGCATTTCTTTTAGTGGGTTCCTTTTCTCAATTCTTCACAAGTCTCAAAGACATGAGGTCCAAGACTCAAGACTGCATCCCTCAACAAACAAATGCAGTTTTATACCCTGTACTGTACAGCGAATGGGAAATAATATACATATGAGATGCTGTCAGTGTGGCACACTCAGTGAGATTCAACAAAAACTGGCAGCACTTTGTATCACCAACAAACGATCTTGTGCATAAGTCAGTCCTCCCTCTTTTAAACCTCTGCTTTGTATAAAAACAGTAAAAATCCTTTTATTACAGTGGTTCTTTGTATTAGGAAAATACAACCCTTTTTTTCTATGGTGTTATTTATTTGGCAAAAAAACAAAATCATGCAGGCAATACTACGTACCCCAAGTTTCTGTAGCTTCCAGATTCACTTTTTGCAGCAATACTTTGAAGTAGCGGTTACATGACTTTATTAGTCTCTCATATCATTGTGCAGGAGCTTTGATCTGTTCTTCTCTCTTCTTTCAACATTGCTTCAGTCCATTGAGGTTTTTAGGCATTCACCACTCATGCACGGCTCTTTCAAGGTCCTCCCACAGCCTCTCAGTTGGATTGGAGTCTGAACTTCGACTAGCTCATTCTAAACCCTTCACTTTTTTTGTAATCATTCGGATGTAGATTTGCTGGTGAAGATTAACAAACATAAGTTAAATTTGAAATAAATAAGAAGACAGTGGGAAAAGTTGTTCCTCTGAGGTTGTAAATGCTTATTAAGACCAGGAACAATCCACACACAGTGCTCGATTTTGGCATATGACATGACATGATTTGACATGTCATCTGATTATTTTCTCACTGAGACCACTGCGAGTTAAGCATCACAACAGACTTTACTCTGGAGGCAATATAGCTGGAGCCTTCAGTTATTGAGAATAAGCACATGGGAACGTCCTAGTTTGCTTTGTTAATCTGCACAAAACTCAAAGGGTGAAAACCACGACTGGAGCCCTGTGTTAGATATCTCTTGCAGCGTGGAAATCAGAAATTTCATGGGAGAAGCTTTAAATTGCTTGCGGATGTAATTTTTTTTTTCCAGTTCTTTCCTATGTTGGTGAGCTGAGCTGCTGCCTTTAGCCGTTTCCCTTTTGTTTCCAACCTCAGTGCAAAGTTGAGATAATGAGCCGCTAGCTCAGGCGTAGACACATTAAAGCAGTTTCCTTTTTAGCTGGTGGTGTGAACAGAAAAGGGCAAATCAAAAGATTCCTTTTTTTTTTATATCCACACCTGTACAACCGTCTCAAACGGTCCAGTTTCTAAAGTTTATTCTGCAGAAAACACTGATGCTGATCTTAAGGAAATTCGGGGACAGCCTCCCGTGACGAGCAGGAGACTCAACAGTACTGAAAAATAGATGGTAAGCCTCTGTCATTTCCTGCCACACACAGCTCCCTGTTCTCCTTTTTTTCGTCCGATAACAGACTCTCACGGTAGCTTTGAAAGCAGCCGCTGTCAGGGAACCCTCACCACAAGTAGAGATTAAACCCAAAACTAATAGCGCCCATGTGTGCCAGTTTTTCTTTCAGCTGATGTGAGTGTGCTCGTTCTTTTGTTCAGCAGTATGTACGACAGGAACGTTAGCGTGGCCGGAGTGGGTGCTGGTAACACAACACCTCTGTTCCCCTGCATGGATAAATGCCACTGAGGTTAATTTAAATTTCAAGCCAGCTCAGTTTGCTCCGCCTGCTACCTTGGACACGTTACACTGGTGTGAGCATTACAACAGCCAGGTAATGGGACACAAAGTGGGAGATAAGGTGACACATCTAATCCCACAGAGAACAACCCTGTTTGGGGTTGTGTTGCAGGTTAAAATGTTTCCAGGATTTTTACATTATACTCTAAGGAGTTCAGCACTTCTTCGCCAATAAAGTGTCTTTTCTATATTACAAACGCACACAAACACCTTCTCAAAAACATTGGGGCCGATGTGTGGTTTGGTGTCTTACCTAAGGGAACTTCATCTTGTGGACTGCAGAGACCAGAGATTGAACCACCAACTTTCCAAATGATAGATGACTGCTCTGTGTCCCATGTAAGCGACACCTAAGATGCTGCGTCTGGGAGAGAAACCAAAGGAGATTTGAGCAGGGATCCCATCCATCTTGTGAACAAGATGGAAATGCATGACCCTTGTTAACCCCTCTTTCCTGCATCTGCAGAAAGCAGGTTGTTGCTCCAACTGGACGGCCTGTCTTGTAAAAGCAAACCGGTGATTTTTAAAAGAAATGGCAGTATTTTTCGATGTTCTACTGACTTTTTATGATGGAGTTTCAAGCTCCTCGTGTAGTTGCCTGTGCTTTGCACATCCTCTCGCTGCATTTCAGACTCTCTCATCAGACAGACACCCGTAGAAGAGGTGGGGACATACATGAGGAGCAGAGGTAAGTAGAGGAAGGAGAGGCAAAAATGACACTTCCTTTCTTCAGAGGCATCCATGTGACACAGCTGCATCGTTGTTTGGTATAACAGGGTTTCTAAGAAAAATAAAAAAGGTCTTGTATTCCCGTAAATGTTTCAAAAAAGGGGAAACAACTTGGAGGCTTTCTTTCACAACTTGCAGTTAGAGTTTAAGCTCATTCTTCGAGTGGAATAAACAACATTTGGAATTAAAACACCTACTTCTATAAATAATAATAATAATTTTAAAAATCAAGTATAGAATTAATTACCACAATCTTGTTATTGCCAGAGACACCAAATTCCTGACTTTTCACAGTTAGAGGTGCTATCGTAGCGCCCTCTGCTTAGAAACCGCCCGGCATTTATACGTGGGCCCAGTATTGTTCAAAAGTGGGTTTGTTTTGTTTCCCAGTGTGGAAAACACCTGCAGTCTAGGTGTTTAATTCATTTGAAGCTCATGTCCCTCGTAGACTTCCCAATTAGTCTACTTTTATTTTTGGTGTAGGACTACACCTCCCCCTGGGGTTGGAAGAGTGCAATTGTCAGGAAAATAAATCGCCTGTATATTTTTATTTCTGTATTTTGATCAGACGACCCTGTATCAGTCAAATATCCTTTTTGAGATGAGGTACAGGTTGTGGTTGAGCAGGTGCCCCAGGCACAGAGGTCATTGTTCTCGAGGAGCCAGTTCAGGTTTGGGTCTTGGCCCGTGCCACTTTGTTGCTTCCTGTGCCTATTTGCTGTCTCTTCACTGTCAATAAAGGCACTAGAGCAATAAAATCTAAATCACATATGCCATGTTCACCACACATTGCACTCTAACATTGAAGACAGCAGCAGTATCAACAAACTGAACGAAAAACAAACTTAGCCTTGCTGATCTATTACTGAGGCTTCCAACCACCCGTTTCATCATTTGGCCTTGAATCTCTAACTGAAGCATTACTCCTGGATCTGAACACTGTCAACGTTGTCTAGAGCTTATTATGTGAGAATATTATCAATATAATCACCTGAAGGGTTATATCTATTAAAAATATAGGAAACAATGCCATGTGAATCTATTTTCTGTGTCTGTCTACTGCAAATAAGCAGATGACCACAAAGAAATTAAAACATTAATAAATTGTCTTTAGGGCCCCAAGGTGTGTGTGGACCTCAGTTTATTAGGATAGAAATCCAGCCTTGGTATTACTGTGTGTGTAAATAGTTTGTTCATTGAGAGCAGAAGTGTTGAATTAGATAGTACATGTTCACAAACTGGTGTTGAGGGAATGTTGAGATGATTATGAACCTGTAGTCCTTTGATAAAAGGACTACAGGTTCATAATCATAGTCTGGACAAATAAAAATCTATTAAAAAAAAGATATAATGGCAGCTCTGTTGTCGCTCTAAATGCATTATAAAATTACACTGAGATGGTTGTTTAAAGAGGTTTTGCAAGTTGTTTTTTTTTTTTAAAGCCCATCACCACCAGTGTGTCCGTTGTGAAATAATTTCCTAAGTGCCATCTCATGTTAACAATCTTTATCCGGCGGAAGAACAGCTTATTCTAAGTAACTCAGTTTCATCACACATCCTGGAGACAAGGCTGGTGTGAAACATGCCATCGCTTCACAACAAACATAACTGCTCAGCTTTGCTGAAACCAGCAGTTAGTAACCACCTGATGCTGCAAATCTAATGCGCTCAGTTTCTCTGGTTTGCTGTTCTGAAGAATTCGGGTACATGAAATACAATGTCAAAGAGGAAAGACATCAGCAATCTCAGAGAAGTTGCCGCAAATAAGTCTGTGAAGTGTTGTAAGACAATTCTATACGATGTCATGTGGAAAACATTCAAGATTCTTATCTTTACATGAGTGGGTGCTCCAGCAACTTCTGTGTAATATCAAATGCTTGCTAAGTAATAATTAAATAATGTACAATTTTGCTTGTTTGAAAAGTGGCCAGTAGAAAATCTGTGCAAAAAGAACATATTAGTACGGCCTAAGTTTATAATTGGCATCTGAACATACAATAAGCTTTTGAAACAATGTCTTTTGGAAAGATTAGGTCAAAGTTTTGTCTGTACAAAGGGTAAGATGAAATTGCTTCATGTTTAATGAAATAATAAAGAGCCAAGCATTGTTAATTCCTGCCATGGCTCAAATTAAAGTCCCAGTTAAAAGCTTTCACAGACTGCAGAGGTATTTTATGAAATCTAATAGAAGTCATGCGCAAAGGTATCATTGCAGTGGTAGATGTAAATACTGTAATAAGTTACACACTGAACAAAACAAGTTTTAAGAATTTAAAAAAAAAAAAGCACAGAACAGTTTTCTCAAGCCCTTTTACATCAGAAACTGTTTCCAAATGGGGTCACTTAGTCATGACATGTCTCAAACGTCATTGTGTTTGGGTGTGTGTTTGAAAGAAAGAAAAATGTGCTGAATGTGAAGAATGATGGAAATGGATGGATGGAAGCATGGATGAGTAACGGGAAGGCACTTTGAAAAAATGAAGTCACTTTTCAGTGTTGAGACGTCGGTAGGGAACTCTCCACCAGGGGGCGCTCGTTTACTTTAATATTTTCCTGACTTACTCGAACAGCAGTTTGACAAAAGGATTAACTATTGATCACCTATATAGATTAGGCAGCATAAAACTGATACAGTTTTAACTGCAGGAGAAGGTGGGAGAGCTTAGAGTATTGAAATAATTGTAAATGTCATAACATAACCGAAAAACACGTATCTGACACAATAACGCTTATTACACATATAACACTCCTGCATGTGAATTCTGTGTAAAAATGTCAGCTTTTTCAGTCCATAATTAAAAACACCTGAAACAACTCTCTATTAAGGACTGACGCAGAAACGTTTACAGTGAAATTATACTGTAAAGTGGACAAAAAGTTCCTCTTACATTTCACGAAATACTGGGACTTTGTGTTTAAACACTTATTTTCTGTTTTGCTTTCACCACTACTTTCACAGAAAGAGAAATTTACTAATTCATTCACAATGAATGTCATTTCCTAATTTATTCATAAAAATACTATATATATATATATATATATATATATATATATATATATATATATATATATATATATATATATATATATATATATATATATATATATATATATATATATATATATATATATATGTAGTATAAAACGTTATTAATATTATCATGGGAGTGGTACAGATGGCTCAGAAATTCATGTATAAATTATGATACAACTTGAAATCAAACGGTTTTTTTTCCATTTTGGTGAGGGTGGTGAGGGTGGTGAGGGTAACGGGGATTTCCTCTGGGAGTATATGTGTCATTAGGTCCCCAATCAATGATGTATAAATTTGACTTGAGGTTAATAGTAAGGCATTTACCAACTGAAGCCATGCGTGTTCTGATTGGTGAGTAATGAGACAGACTCTCCCATCTCCTCTGATAATCATTTGCAGGGACAGCAAAGACTCTGAAGGAGAAGCTACCGCCCTGGTGTGTGCTTGAAGATCAGTCTTTGTACTACCAATCAGCACTTATATTCTTTTTTTCCCCCCTTTTTTTAACTGGTATGAAAGTAGAGCTAATTTAAAGCGCCAGGGAATGTTTGTAGAAAAAGATAGTACAGCTGATGCTGTATTTACATCTGCTTAAATGATCATTTGGGAACGTGAAACTGATTAAGTTCTTTTTGGCTTTGGCGTCATATTACTGGGACTATTCTCAACTCATGCGGCTCAGTGTTTACCCTGAGGAGGGAGGGGGACGTGCCCAGCTCTGCAGCGCGCTGGAGCTGCTGAGGAGAGCCAGTAAATTGCTCTGCTTCTGCTTCACGAACCCGCCTACGCCTGCATATATACATATAAACATAGTGGATTGTTCTGATTTCAGAGAGTTGACTGTTGTGATTTTTTTTCCCCCAGCAGTTTTCGCCTGCTCCATGGCCACCGTCGCCTTCAGCGCACCTCTGCCGGAGAGCAGCGCACTTGTTGAGAACTCGGAATTTCAGGATGTTGTGCAGAAGAGCCGCGCCTTGATACAAAAGATCCTGCAGTCTATACCCCACACGCACAAAGCCTGCATCCACACCAAGGTGAGAGGCAGAACACGCTGCGTTTCTGTTTTCTCCTCTGTTTAAGGAGAATGTATTTTAAGCCGAGTCTAACGCTGCTGCGTCATCGTAATGTTTGGAAACACGCGCAGCAAGGCGCCCCACAAACGCAGTCTGCAGTGCCGTGGCTCTGCTTTTGCTCTGTGCGGCGTCTTCGTTATTGGCTGTGCTGCGGCCACAGTGCGCGCATTTTAAAGTTAATGTTTAGTTCATGTGTAAATAGTTGTCAGCTGAAGTCCTGGTACTGGATGCAGTTGTACAAGACACACTAGGCTCTGTCTCATGTTATGTCATGGTGAAAACAATGAACTCCTGAAGGAATTAGGATAAATCTCTTTAGTTATGTCTTTTATAACCACTTTAAAAAAAAAGATGACAGTCTCTGTGTGGTTTTACCTAAAATAGCAAACAGCTGCCTTTTACACATAGAGACATATAAGTTGCAATGTTACTCCAACTTTGAGTTACTGTACCAAAGTTTCATCCACATCCATATTTACTTTCTAATCCCTTTAAGATAAGATAAGATTTTTGTTTTCTGAACATATTGGTTGTGTTTTTTCTTAAAATTTTAGGTAAAAATTACCCTTAGGTCAACCAATAAGGTTTTTTTTTCTCAACCTATGAATAATTTGCTAACCTTTATATTTTTTACATTAGCACACACTTTGACCCAAAGCAACAAAAAAGAAAAAAAAGATGAAACCACAGTAAATACAGAAAATTACAGTTAGTACAGTTATTGAGTCTACCCCTTTTATTATCAATGCATTGTTTGTATATTATTAGAGACTAAATATAGATGGTGAATAAAAATAAACTAACACTTGTCACTGCTGGTGTAGGTACCGTTATACTATTGTGTTGTACTACGGTATGATACCGTGATGATCAAAATACATTTTCTGGTCTTTTTTTTTTTTTTTTTTTTTATACATACGTTTTGATATTTGGCTTGTGGTTCTTATGCAGTAAATACAGATTTAGATTTAAGTATTAAGAATACATCAACACATTAATGTGCATTTCAGTATTTTTCCGCAAAGGCTTTAATACATTTGATGGGGGAAAAAAATAAGTCTTTGACAGGACATGGGACGAATTCTTACTCGCGTGAAGAAGCACTGCCTTTTAAATTGACAGGTTGTCTCTTTACCACAGACTCTTCAGCTCAACTCTGCTGAAAACGCCAAGCTTTTAACAATGGTGTCCATCATCAGCATTCCCTCTGCCCCTGTTCTCAAAAACGTATCGGAAAACTCCACTCTGGTAAGCACTTTCCTTACAACAGAGAAGTCAATATAATAAAGCTATATTGTATATACATGTAAAGAAAAACAATCTTTTGCTGTTTTCCCCGGTCTAGGAGAACAGATTGAGTCGGATATATGAAGGTCTGCAGCTGCACCAGACTTTACTGACATCTGTCTTAAATCGGCTGGAGAAAAGAGATGAAGTTGATGCTCTAATTGCTGACATCAGTGATCTCATCAATCAAGTCAAAAAGGTAGAATAATAGATAATTCTAGATAATTATTTACTGAAAAAGACATTTTGCATTTTGGGCACCTTCAGGAAGTACATTTTGCATCCTTCACAGATGCTACAAATGACCCAGACAGAAGCTTCAGTGCGTCCAACTCAATGCCAAGTGGGTTTGCGTATGCAGGGGGATTACGAGGTCCAGGTGGCAACGCACTGGACTCTGTTACAGCTTCAGGACTTTGGGCAGGATGTGAACCATTGCCTCAGGATTCTGGAGCGGCGCAATGAGGAGGAGAATGAAAGCTGACTAAATAGGTGTCACGAGGCACTTTCTGCAAAAGATTCTTTTTAAATGTTTTACATATTTATTTATTGCCATTTCGAAATTTATACATTTATTTTTAGCTATTTATATATTTATTTATGGAGTTTTATTTTTAATAAAGATTTGCTTTTCACAGACTAAAAGCTATCTGTAGAAAAACTAGACGACCTACAACAGTACAAAACATCTAACATGAACGTTTTCAGCTTTTAAGAATGATTTTAATATAATGTACATACATTGAGAACTAATTATACATCTAAATAAAATTAAACTAATTATTTAAAAGCCACTACACATTTGTATTATGTGATGCTTTAATTACAAACCTTGGAAAGGGACATATATTCATTCCTGAGTGTGACCTGGGTATTCCAGCGCTTGCTGACACTGTAATTCCTCTGAACCACTGGAGAAGTGAAACTTAAAGCAATACAGACACTCTGTCACAGTTTCTTCCAGTCTGATTCCCTTAAAGGAGTGTCGTAAGCGGCGGATGACCAGCCGTGTCATTCACGGGTTGCTTCCTTTGTGCGTTGTGCCATGTGATAGAACGATCACATGATCTATCATGAACTGACTCAGACATTTTGATCACAGCTATCAGATGTCAAATTATTGTTTTTTGTCGTTTTCTTTTTCATCCATTTTGGATGTTACAATGTGATCTGGGGATTTACCACACTGCAATAAACGGAAAGAAAAAAAAAAACATAAAAAAGGTCTTTGTTCAGTTTTTCTTTAATTATTTTTCAAATATTATTTACACAATTCTTCAAATGTGAAAAAGAATTTAAAAAAAAAAAAACAAACAAAAAAACAAACATAGAAAGCTGATGTTTTCAGAGACAAAACATATATATACATAATTTTTCATCAAAGGGAAAAATCAGTCAGATACAAAGCGCTTCACACCGTCAGCGTGGTGCGTTTGTGGAACACGAGTCTTGTTTTACTTATCATGTTAACCATTTAATGCACTGACAAAATATACCGCTAAAACATTTGATAGCCATCAAATTGGCCTAATATCAGCAACAACAGTGTGCAGAGTGTGTAGACTACATCATTACCTGTCAATGATCTTCTTTCATTTCCAGACAGAACACAACCGCTCTGCAGCGTGTAGTTGCTGAATGTTCCCACCTCGGTGTTAATGGTGTTTTAATAACTCGGCTGTACTTCAGTAACCAGCAGAGTGAGTCTGTCAAAGCTGTCAGCTCCGTACTGAGGTACATGGAAAACCAGAGTCTACAGAGCAGAGATGGCTTTGGCAGCAACTCTCCTCCCCAGCGGCAGAGTCAGGTCAGTGATGGCTAGGACAACTTTAGGTTTGGCCAGAGCAGGCAGCTTCACCAGCTCAGAAACCTGGATGCACAGGAAAAGGTTAGTCATTACTTTTGGATACGGCGAGTCTGGGAGAACAACAACAGGTACTGTATTGTTCAAACTATGCTCTTTTCAGATCGTTGACCCGTGCTGGCAAAAAACAATGATTTTTTTATCCTTGGGTTAGTGTTACAAGTTACCGAAAATTAATGACTCATTAAAAAAAAAAACAAATCTAGAAAAATCTTTCTGCTACCGATAACAAACATGACGCATAGAGGAGGACTTGAAAAGGAACGTCAAATTCTTGTAAATATAATCTACTACAACAGTTTCTCCTATCTCCCCAACCGCCAGTCCTCCTCCCAGCTCATAACTTACCATTGTGAAAGGCATGAACTGCAGGATGCTCCCACGGCTTCCCTGTTCCAGGCACTCCACGCACTCTTCCATGAAGCTCTGCACGAACTGGGTGTGAGGACCCGCTATTTTGGAGCCCAAGATGGATGAAATGAGGAGGAAAAGGTTTGCTGGTGAAAAGAGAACAGAATGTATGATTTATTTAAAAGTATTTATTCTTTTTTCTTTTTTTTTTTAACTGTAGGGTTTTGGTTACTACAACAGAACTTAAAAAAAATACATCAAATGTTGGGAATGAAGCAATTTACTGTCATGAAAAATATTTGGAATTTCATGGCATGAACACATCTCAGAAAAAAAAATATAATGGGCATCAAAAAGGTTGGAAAACTAGGAACTAGAGACAAAAAATATATACAGAGGAACTTTTTTTTTTTTTTTTTAAGAAATAAAAAGGAGGATCTTACACCCTATGCACCTGAGACTAGTATTACTAGCAGAACTGTTTGGGATGAACGGACTTCCACCTGACGCGCACAACTCACACGTGCGTGGATGAGACATTAATCATGAGATTTTATGGCTTGAACTACACTTACATCTGTTTGAATTCATGTTTGATGACAGTGCTGATAACCTTGAGGAAGTCATCTGAACCTCACCATGGTAACTGAGGAGAGGCCGGCGTGAAAGGAACAAGTCTGCACACGTCACCCAGACAGCCAATGCTCTTTGACCCAGACTCTAGGAGTCCGACAAACTCCTGGAGGACACACAGCTGTTCCGCTGACACACTCCCCCTCAGATTGTGTTTTATGATTAATGCAATTGTGGAGGTGAAAAAAGTTCCAGTCGGTGTCGACAGTATCAATAAACCAGCCATGTTGTCTGTATTCAGCAAAACATCCGGAATATGGGATCTTGGTGCTACGAAGAACAAAGCATCCATTTCTTTTAGATTTATTTTGTTCAAAGTAGGTCATTAATTGTCCAACTGTCTCCCTGAGGAGCGTCTGCATTCCTCATCATTCTGCCCTTTTGTTTCCCTTTAAACTATATAATAATAGATCTTTTTTAATCATAAGGCAGAGGAGGAGAAGAGATGAGTCTCACCCAGGACGCGGTTGAGAGGATCCCTCATGTTGACGGTGTGGAGCTGGGAGGCCGACAGGGAACTGCTCATGGATCGATCTCCTGCGACATAAAAAGACGACAAAAGAAACCGTTTAAAAATATGAATTTTGTTGTTTGCATTTAATGAAAAGTAAAAACCAAAAACATAACAACTGGGCAGGCGAGCTCAAGTTTATTAGCACTGTGACAATTATAAATTACATTTTTGAGTAAAGGCTGCAAGATTTCTGCTCTTCCGTTCACTGTTTGACAAGTTTCAGGACTAAATCCATTATTGACATGTCTAACAAACATTTGTTTAAATATAGCAGCAATATTACACAGCCTACGTCAAATAACGCAAACGTTTGCTGTGCTTTCAAATGAGTTTGTATTTTATGAATTAAACAGTTTTAAAAAGAAGCATACGATTAAGCGGTTAATTCTGTGGTAAATATCAGTTCCTGAATTTGTCTAACCATCTTGTTAGTGGTTACATTTTAACAACAACTGGTATATTTTTGTGACAAGACAAAAAGGTTTGAGACTACAGAGTTGACCAACACAAAAACAAAAACAAAACAAAAAAAAAAAACCCCAGAGGACCTTAGTGTGGATGTAAGAATGAACGAACTGCAGTTTCCAAAATTGCATCACATTATAGTCAAGTAAGTTCTGCTGCTCGACCGAGACACTGACCCACAATCAACTCCCTCCTGCTTCGACTGAAGTATGCAGCTTTTATTAAAGTCCGCTGCCAGAAATATGTGGGTTGTGATTTAAGGTCTGTTTAGTGTCTCAGAAAATCAACAAACAAAAACCTAAAACTTAATTAATTCAAATACAGCACCACTAATTGGATAGAAGCTTGTTAAAGTCTATATTGAGTCTGTATGTATACTTTATTTATAATTAATCTGTGTTCAAAGTGTTGTGCTGCTTTTAATTTATGTTTAATCATTTGGATTTATGCTGTACTGACCAGATACAAATACAATTTACAAACCAACTAGTGATTCCCTTCGTCCGTCAGCAGTTTTAATGCCGTATGCCTGAGTGAAAAAGAGTTTCTAAATGATTTCAAATGAGTCTCTGTGTTACAACAAATGAAACTAAAAGCCGCTCATATATTTTCCACCTCATGCAACACGGTGATGTTTTACATTCTGTCTGGGGATTTCTCCCCAAAACTATGACGGTGAAACTTTGAAACTGAAAGCTCATTACATTATTCACGTAGAAGGGAAAATGACAAGAGTGTTAGAAAACACAATACTGCTTTTAATTTTGATATTAATCCCAACCCAACTGCTTTGAACTGAACTATTCAAAAGGAAAAAAAAAACAAACTTCCCATTAGACTTCAAATCTCATGTTAGAACCTGCAGACATGACGACAACCAGCAGATTATTAATGCAAACAGAGAAATGTTAACAAAGTTGATCATTTTTAAGATACAGAACTTGCATGAAGTAACCTGTTGGTAACAGCGTCTTCAAAAAAAAAAAAAAAAAAGGTCTTTGCAGTTTTGAAGATTGTCTAGTATTTGCATAATCCCCACCACAGACTGACGGACGAATGTCTGAGGATTTGACGGCCTCACAGTTGAACTGGGCATTAAAATCCAGACATTACCATACAGACCTGGGCTGGAGAGGGCTACTGGCTCATCCTCATTAGAGCTCAGCAGCCGCATGAGTTTAGATGGCTGGGTATCATCCAAAGGAAAGAGGTTGTTGTAGTCCTGTGGCCATAATGTGCATAAAAAGACAATTTTGTAAGAAATAACTCAATATACTATATTTTGTTTTACATTACAGTATTCATGCTCTTCAGTACACAGCTTCACATGGTGGGAAGAGAAAAAAATAAAAAAATAAAATAAAAACATGACCCTGACAGAAGGTTTACCTCAATATCCTCTCGTTGCCTTTTTCGCTGACGAGCTGAGAATGGACCTTTGTGGTGAGACGAGTAAGAGCTGAGTGCACACCACACAGACAACCTAAGGGCGTCAATGAAAGGGTAAAGCAACATCCCTTGCAAGCACAACTTAACTGCTGCCGCCACCTGCATAAAGATATTAAGCCGGTCTTACTGTGCCAAAGCCTTTCCAGGAGGGTCTGCCAGGCTGCGCCAGTGGGCGGAGTCAGTGAGGAGATTGGGCAGGATGGTACCCAGTAGAGTGAGGGTGATCTGCTGAGTGTCCAAACAGAAGATGCTGTAAAGTAACTCAACGGCCCGATTGGCCCACTCCTGTCGTGTTTCCTTCAGGAGCTCCTGAAATAAGACAAATGGATTTGATTGATGTTTTTAGATCATAATTGATAAAATTAAACACTTTTTATTGATTGCACATGGCAAACATTTTAAGTTGCAACCTATATCTATGAAAATAGCAAGAGAAGGTTAAATTTTAGCAGGGTGCTTTGACTGCAGCCTTACTTTGACTAAATTGTTAGTGAACCAGAAGACCCCTCCCATGTTGAGAAGGCTCTCGAACAGATGCAGAGCTCGGCTATCGACCCAGCCTTTACGTAGCACCGCCTGAAACTGGCTGCTGAGGGCCTTGTGGATGGGTTCTTTGGGAGGCAGCAGGTTTCGATAAGGGATGGGCTCCTGACCCTCCACCGGGGGACGTAAAGTTGCACCCGTTTGCTGGAAGACGTCCGCACACATGTGCTCCATGATAGAACTCATAATGATGACGCTGTTGACATTTCGTAATGAGATGACACAACCGTTAATGCAAGTCAAAATAGACTGTATAGGAGGCTTGTTTAAATACGTGGGAATAAGTCAGCATCTTTATGTTGAGTTAAGCCTGTGACAGATCAGTGTCATTTGGTTTTAAGTGTGTACATTTCATTTATTTGTACCGTTCATTGTAGAACTGCAGGGTGTTCTCCGCATACAGAGGGGTCACAAGGTGCCGGATCATAGTCTGCGGTTTCTCCCTCTCATCCCTTCCCAACATCCTGACATGGGCCACTAACCACGCCACTGCACAGATTGCCATGCTGCACACTTTCCCCTTAATGTTGTCGGTGATCTTCTATGCTCGAGGGTTGATTGTAAAAACAAAAAAAAAAAAAAAAAAAAAAAAAAAAAAAAGGGGAAGGAACTAAGTGGTTAGAAGGGTGGAAACAGTTTTGAGGATCTGACTGAAGATAAAACTTGACGGGAATAGTAAACATATGAGAAGTCTGAGCTACTAATACTTGAGAAATTCCATGACATATTTTCCAGTGACAGACACATTTCAGTTTGAAGTCATACCTGCACTGCCTCCACAGAAAGCACGCCATTTTCCCATGCGTTGAGAACTTCTAATATGGCAGCAGGAATGCTGAAGCAGATTTCATGCCATTTCACCTGACTGACGACAGATTAAAGGTTGGAGAAAAATCTTGTAAGTATGCGTAGGAAACTTCCCACACATTAAGACTGTCTTAAATAAAATCAAATAATCAAACTAACGTGGAAGGAATTATTAACAAAGAAAGTGCAAATGGGTGAGGAAAATGAACATCCCGTTTATAAATGTTTGTTTCCGCTGCTCACTTTTTATAACGAGATTAAATACACTGATAACAAGCCCTGTAATCTCAGAAACGGAAATTAAAAAGTTCAAACTGAGCTGTATCAACAGGAAAGACGATGAATGAGCAGTTCCTTAATTACAGCTTAACCAGCAACTTACACTAGTTTCATTTCTGATGAGTTGTTCAGGAGGGTCACGAGACTCTCCACCTTTCCAGGCTCGGGTCTGAAGCAAGGGTGGTCTGGATTCAGAGTTTTGCCCTCTTCAGGCATACAAGTCTGCAGCCACGTTTCAAAAAAGGGCGTCTCCCCTGAAGGACTAGGGTCTGACAAGATCACCTGAAGAGGGAAATGGAAAAAGAACAGATGATGCAGAGCGGTCCTGCAGATGATGCAAGGCAACCTCTGCACAGTTCTCTTTTGACATCCAGTGACCTTGAGCTGAAAAGTGTCACCGTGGTATTCACACAAAAAAAAAACCCATGCCCTTTAAGTTTAAATTGCCATGAGTTTACCTCAGAACCGTAAGTCTGGACGACGTGGCAGAGCATGAGGAAGGAAATGTCAAAGAGCAGGGCCCGGACAGATGCCGATTTGGCTTTTGGACAGAAGGAGAACTCTTCAAGGTTATCATCTTTTGAAATAATGTACATTTCAATGAAGAAGGAAACAGAACATTGGTACATGTCACTCTTGTATTTATACTCACATCCTTCACCACTAATGTGCTTGGGAAACTCATTAAGCCTAGAAGAGAAGAAACAGCATAGTTTAAAAAAAATAAATAAAAAAAAAAGTAAAAGTAAAAGATACTCATTCTGTTTGCAGTCTCCTAAGATCTCGTGTCTAAAGAAGCGTATTTACTTAATGAACTTCCTGGCGAAGGATTTGAGTTTCCCAGTTGCAGCTGCAGCAGCCAGGAGGAGATCCAGGCTCTTCCCTGACAGCATGTGACCAAGAACCCCAAGAAGTCCCTCAGGAGACTTGGAATGGTCTGCATCTACTGTCTAATGATTAAAAAGGGAAGATCGTTTATTGCATTTGCCTGTATGGCAAAACTCAATAACGCATTACTGCAGTGTCCAGTTCCTCGAAAGCTGCTTTCATTTAGTCATATTGGGAATTACCAAGTAACCATTACCCTCTCACCACTTCCCCCAACGGATATTCTTGTAAACATTTCATTTATTATTCAACTTAGTTTCATTCATTCACAAATTTCTAAACCTTGTTGACCATTTCAGCACAGACCTTCAACATTAATTAGCACTGGACAAATCCTTGCTTCTACAATTAATACATCAGCTTTATTTCGACCGTTTCAACACAGCTCACGTCTCTGTTGTGTACCTTGAGAATATTGGTGACAGTGGGCTCAGCTCTCAGGATGAGGCCTGGGTTGGGTTGGATGTTAGCATTTTCTGCAGTCTTCAGCCTTGGGGCGAACTCCCTGTCATCGGTGCTGAATCAAATGTACAGGCCGAGACGAACACGAGGGAGGGGGGGTACGGTGATGGATGTGAGTTGTACTGTGCCAACATTACATTTTTTAAACAGAACTTCAAAACAAATCTGTTTTTTTTTTGTATGCGTCTTGTTAAAAAACTTAAAGGAAACCTACGGTCTACAGAAGCCATACCGTTTTGAAGTGAGGTTGCTCGTATTTGTATCCGACAAGAGCCCGAGCTTGTTGCACTCTTGTAAGAGCATGCCGAGGCAGTCGCAACTACGTAAGGAATGACAGGAGAAATGAAGAAAGAGAGTAAGATTGCTGGGACCGACTTTCCAGGTATCTTCAAATCTTACTTTAAAATGAAGCAATAAAAAGTGGCTCTAGTGAAAACTTCAAGCACATACTTGCATCTCTGATCCGCTTTGTCCAGCAGTGGCGTGAGTTTCAGCAAGTACTGAAATGCAACATTCACATCCTCCATGAAATCCTGGAAAATACATTATCCATGTTTAAAAGGACTGTAAAGATTCTTCCCATAGCAATTTCCTTTTTGGATACATTTGTTTGGAGATGTTCTGTCAATGTGGTCATTTTTTACGCCGACTTCAGCGAGTAAACTGTTTTACCTGTCCTTTGTCACCCTGGGGATATTTCTTTAGTCGAAGCAGAACTTGTGGAATCTAAGATAAAAAGAAGAAACAAAACAAGAAATACAACTATAGTGGCTGTTCTGTGTGTGTATAGATTGTAAAAATACTAACATTAAGTCAGCAAAAAAAACTATTTTTACTGACAACTTTACGAAGTTTCACTTCATGCACTAAAATAATTATTGCTCCAAAGAGCAGCATTAAACTATGCAAAACAGGAAGGAAAGGAGCACCAATCGAAATAACTTTATTAAAAATAAGAAGAATTGACTTTATTTTAATATTAATTCTGTTAAATGTCCATTCAACATTTCAGCACATATTTGTATCAATAAAGTATGTAGTCAATATAGTCAAAAATAAAAATAAACACTCATATCAAATAAAATGAGGGCATAAGTCGTCCTCTGTGAAACACATCTCACTTTGAGGAAAGTGAAGGCCGTCCACTTCAGCTCCTCTGTGCCCTCTGGTGACTCGATGAGGCCGGTGAAACAAGCCTTCCAGATCTCCAGGACAAAAAGGGGACCGGGAATTTGCTGCAGTGAGAAAACAGTTTTTAAATGCTGTTTTAAAAATAACTAAAAGAAGGGGACAGCAGACAGCATGCATATTAAATGCCACATTTAATAAACATTCATTTGTCTGCAATCATTTGCATTGAGCTTTATAAGAACCACCTGATTTAATGGGACACATTGATTCCAGCAGTCATGCTACAAGACTAATGCATTTTGACCAGTCTTCAATAAAGAGAATCCTTCATAGAAAATGTGTCCAAAACAACCTCTTCGTGTTTACCGCTGCAACTTAAAATGTACACAGCAACACCTGGGACTCTTCATTGCTTAGTAAACTCAAAGCAAGTATGTCTTAAATGTTGCATGGAGGAATGGCAACATTACAAATCTTTTTTGGGTACCAGCTGCAACGACAAAAAATTAACAGAAAAGACCTGTATCACCCTGCCATACACCTTCCAATGTAAGACTTACAGTTTATACTGCAGATTAAAAAAAAGTTAACTAAAGACTAGAGCAGATCTGAATTAAAAAATTACTACAAATTAATGCCCACCTGCATTCTCTTAATCATCATCAGCTGCTCCACCAGAGGTTGTGTCTCCCCTGTCAAATTCATGGTCCCTTCCAGCATGATGAAGGCATGGACTGATGGGAAGGAGGCATGTGCTGGAAGGTCACACTGCACAGAAAGCATGCTGGGAATACTGTGAAAAGTATTATAAGTTAACCAAAGGAAGATGATTAAAATTGCTTGTCATTTTATTTTATTTTTTTTAAATGAAGTGTCATGCGAGCATTCACTCTGTGTCATTAAATAACCCTCACGTTTTTACTAGGGACAAGGTTTCCTCCAAATTATTAATTAGAGTCGGATTAGGTACATTTCCAAGGCCATCTGTCACTTTGAGCACAGACTGTTCTACGTTGCTCCATGAACCTGGAAAGTCAGAAACATCGGCTTTAAAAAGCTGTGCCTACTAAAACCACAGAGAGGCTGGAAATATACGTAATATAGTAAAGATAAAACAAAAGACCTTTATTCACCCCCCCTCTGATAACCCAATGAGGTCAGTCATTTCAGGAAATAGTTTGCTATAATCACAAAATACTAAGTAATGACATATTAAGAAAATAAACTGTGGAATCAGGTTTCCAGAACAATTATGGATATTCTGACAAGGCAAAAATCACCACAATGTAAATCTATTTCAATACCTTGATCTTCCAGCCGGGCGATGTGGACCAGAGCTCTGTTCTTGGTGCTGTTCATCAGGATGTGCAGCCTTTCCTGGCAGGCTCGGAGACTGGCCTCGATACTGGGCACTGGACCCAGCTCTCTCAGTTTCTCACAGTACCATGCACAGCCCTGCAGCAGCCATACAACTACTCCCAGCAAGGCTCGACACAGCCCGATGCATTCTTCAGCTTTTCCATGACAGCTGAGAAAAAGATAAATATAAAGAAGAAATGTGTAAATTTGTGGAAGAAGCTATAGTGTTTGGGTGGACTTAATAAAGATGCACGGTGCTGAGTTAATTGTATCATATTTATATGCATTTTTGAGATATATTTAAGTATCACAGCTCTAAAAAACAAAATTTGCTGATGAGCATCTATAAATGCAACGATATAAAAAATCATACCTGAGACGACAGCAAAACATGTCCATTATCTCCAACAATGACTTGACACACAGCTCACGTGAAAAATCATTGAACTACACACAACAGAGAAACATATTTGTGAGAACTCCAAGCAAATATCCCATTGTTATTATTATTGTCAAATATTAATTTACCTTGCTGATGGCTGTGAGCACAGTGGAGTAGGAGACCATCTAAAACGATACAGAGCCATGTTATCAATGTGCACAATACTCATTAAGCACCGTAGTCAGTTATATGAGTTTTCATAAGCAGTCTTACCTGTGAACTTATGGCATATTTGAGGTAAGACAAAATCAGCGGGTTGGGCGAGGGGCCAATCATCGCCTGCTCCATCAGAGCCTCTGCAATGCAGGAAGGGTACTAAGTAACAGAAATGTTCAAATAAAACTACGGTTGTGATGTCAAACAGCGACTACGAACCTGCAAGGTTGAGATAGTCCCACGTTGCGCCCTTCGGGAAGTTTTTCTTGATGTTGATGGCCCACTGGTAGTCGCTCCATCGCTCCTTCCACGCCTGCAGGATGGCTTGCTTCAAGTTTACCACCTTCATGCTGACAGAAATGAACACACACACCTGGAGAAGTAAGATCACATCTTCGTGGCGCGGTTTCCCGGGGAGTTATCCCACCCCCCTTATTTTACAGTAACTTTTATTCATGTGAAATTTGAGTTTATGTGTTAGAAACGTAGCCATTAGCCGTCGGTGCCGCTCAATAGCTGATGAGTTGGTTTAGACGCGTTTTTCTTACCAGCTGTAACGAAAACACATAATTCAGCAAACTGTGTTGTTTTTAAATGTCATTCTTACCTGGACTTTTCCCCCCCAAAACGGGAAAAGTGTCTGTTTATAAACCCGCAGCTTCACAATGCGAGGTGTTTTTGCTATTCGGCGTGTTTGCTATTGAAAAACGTAAGATGTAATTGGTTGATCTTTTGACGTGTTTATATTCTTTCCCGTGATTGGCTGATGGCTCGTCTATCGGTTAAACACAGACTGTATGGTTGAACAGATTTAGGCACAAGGTGGAGCTATTTACAAATGTACCTGTTCACACCCGTCACAAAGACAAGGCCCGTCCAACAATATAACAATGACAAAACATCACATTTATTATTATCATTACTATTTAAATATTATGCTGCATGAATTGCTTTACAGAGCGCCTCACTTAGCTTTTGTGTCATTTTCACCAGGGTTGAAACTGTTATGGCTTATTAGTGAAAAGAAAAAGAGAATATAACTTATACAAAAGCAAAAAAGCCATAGAATTAAAAGAGAAATAAAGAATGAAAAGAGATTTAAAAAATGGCCTGTTTCAGAGTGGGCTCATTATTCAGAAAATATGCAGTACCAAACAAGTCTGAGACACCCCTTGTTGTTTTATTAAATACTAAATGGTCACTCATAATTATTGTTTCTCCTTTTTGTTTTAAATAATAAAAAATACAAAAAGAAAAAAAAAACGATGCTGGGTGATTATTAACTGTTTTTTGATAATTGACCACTGAAACACTCATATTGATCTATGTCAGGACAATAGTTAATGGTAGTTACCACAAAACAAAATCATTATAATCAAAAGCCTGTTCCAGTGTGACCTCTGAGCCAAGCATAGATTTAAAATGATATTCAATAGGAACCTCTTCTATTCCATATAACAGCCAGGTTCATGTATTATCTGGGCCTAAGACAGTTAAGAACAGTATTCAATTCAATTCAGTTTTATTTATATAGCGTCTATTACAACACAAGTTGTCTCTAGGCGCTTTCCAGAGACCCGGAACATGACCCCCGAGCAATTATTACATAAACAGCGGCAGGTAAAAACTCCCCTAGTGGAAGAAAAACCGTAAGCCAAACAGTGGCAAGGAAAAACTCCCCTTTAAGAGGGAAGAAACCTTGAGCAGGACCTGGCTCATGAGGGGGGACCCTCCTGCCGAAGGCCAGCCGGGTAGAGCAAGAAATAAGAAAGAATAGAGACATAGAGACACCGTCAAAGGTACAAGATAGGATACATTAGTAACTGTCCTTGGTAGTCCAATTAGACTTCTGTGAATATGGGTGATATATGGATAAACGGTGATACAAGGGGATGAGGACTGCAGGTCGGGGTGTCAGCAAACATCCAACAGACATCCACACAGACAAGTGAAGGCAGACACTGGGATGGTCAGAGGCGGAACTGCAGGTCAGCAAGCAGCTCCTGAGGCTCTGGTCCGCAGGACATGCAAAGAAGAGGAAAAGAAGGGCCAGACAAGCACAAAAAACTACCAGAACAATGGACCACAATTAAGTTTATGGGATATTGTTAATAAATGAGGGTTGAGGTGAAGAAGAGACAGAGAAGGCAAAGAGAAACAGAGAAGGTGAAGGCACCACTCAGTGGATCATGTTGGTGCCCCCCTGCAGCATAGGCCTATAACAGCATATCTACACCGAAGCTATGTTTAAAATAAGCTGCTCTAATCTGGTCCTGTAGCTTCAGCTTTGACTACTGGCCCTGACACATTAAGGTACTAAATATACACTAACTATATGCTTTATTAAACAGAAATGTTTTAAGTTTAGTTTTAAAGGTGGAGGTGGTATCAGCCTCCTTAACCCAAACTGGAAGTTGGTTCCAGAGTGATGGTGCCTGATAACAGAAAGCCCGTCCTCCAAATCTACATTTCGATACTCTAGGAACTACGATTAAACCTGCACTCTGAGAACGGAGAGCTCTATTAGGAACGTACGGTACTATCAGGTCTTGCAAATATCGCGGCGCTAGGCCATTTTGGACTTTATATGCTAGTAATAAAATTTTGAATTGGATTCTAAATTTTACAGGGAGCCAATGGAGGGAAGCTAAAACTGGAGAGACGTGGTCTCTCTTGTTGATTCCTGTCAGCACTCGCGCTGCTGCATTTTGGATCAGCTGGAGGCTGTTAAGAGAATTACTTGGACATCCAGCCAACAACACGTTACAGTAATCTAGTCTAGAAGATACGAACGCATGAATTAGTTTTTCGGCATCACTCTGCGAGAGGATGCTCCTAATCTTTGCGATATTACGGAGGTGGAAAAACGCAGTTTTACAAACCTGATTAATATGCTGTTTAAATGACAAATCCTGATCGAATATAACGCCAAGGTTTCGCACAGTTTTACTGGAGGCCATCGCAAGACCATCTAATCCCTTCCTGAGGTGTTTGGGACCACAAACAACAACTTCTGTTTTATCAGAATTTAGTAGCAAAAAATTTCTGGACATCCAGTCCTTGATGTCCTTAATACACATCTGAAGTTTGTCTAATGGTTCTGTTTCATCTGGCTTCATAGACAGATACAGCTGCGTATCATCAGCATAACAATGAAAATGAATGCCGTGGTTCCGGATAATACTTCCCAAGGGCTGCATGTATAAACTGAACAGGATTGGCCCTAGCACTGAACCCTGCGGGACACCATAGCAGACCCTCGTCTGTACGGAAGAAACCTCATGAACATGAACAAACTGGAATCTATCAGACAGATATGATTTAAACCAATCTAGAGCTGTCCCTTTAATCCCAACAACATACTCTAGCCTCTGCAGTAAAATGCTGTGATCTATAGTATCAAAAGCAGCGCTGAGGTCCAGCAGAACCAGTATGGACACTAACCCATTATCTGAGGCCATAAGAAGGTCATTCGAGACTCGAACCAGTGCTGTTTCTGTGCTATGATGCATCTGAACCCTGACTGAAAAATTTCAAATAGATCATTTCTATACAAATGCTCACACAGCTGGCTTGCAACTACCCTTTCCAGAATTTTAGAGATAAATGGAAGGTTGGAAATCGGTCTATAGTTAGCTAAAATGTCTGGGTCAAGAGAGGGTTTTTTAAGTAATGGTTTGATTACTGCGACTTTAAAAGCCTGTGGTACATATCCTAAGACTAGGGACAAGTTGATCTGTTTCAGTATTGTCGGTCCAATCAGAGAGAAAACATTTTTGAGTAGTCGAGTAGGGATTGGGTCTAACAGACACGTGGATGATTTAGATCCATTGACGACTGAGGTCAGCTCAGAGAGATCAACAGGAACAAAACAGTCTAGAGTCAGGTCAGAGCATAAGGGAGTCGCCGAAGTTGAAGAAATGCCCACAGCCACTGCCGGGAGGGCCTGGCCGATTTCCTCTCTAATTCTGACAATTTTAATGCTAAAGAAGCTCATAAAGTCTTCACTACTGAGAGCTGCAGGGATGCACGGCTCAACAGAGTTGTGGCTCTTTGTCAGCCTGGCTACAGTGCTGAACAGAAAACGTGGGTTATTTTTATTATCCTCTATTAACACTGAATAATAGGCTGTTCTAGCTTTGCGAAGCGCTTTTTTATACACTATTAGACTATCTTTCCATGCATAATAAATATCTACAGACCTACTAGAGTACCACTTTCTTTCCATTTTACGCACTTTCTGTTTTAACATACGAATATGTGAGTTAAACCAGGGAGTTAAGCTCCTATGGTTAGAGACCCTCTTTCTCAAAGGAGCAACAACATCTAAAGCTGTATGCAACACATCTGCAGTGCTACCAACAAGGAAATCAACGTCTGCAGAGGTAGAACCGAGGTCACAGCCCTCAACTGCTTCACTATGTTCCTCTGTAAGAAGATGAAGAGCAACGGCCTCCCTAAATTTAGTGATAGCTTTATCGGATAGACACCTGCTAAAGTAATTCCTCCTATTATGCGTAACGTTGACAATGTTGAATTCAAACGTTATTAAATAGTGGTCGGATAGGAGGGAGTTTACATGTGACACTAACAGATTATCAAGTTCTACACCGTAGACGAGGACCAGATCAAGAGTATGATTAAGACAATGCGTCGGTTCGTTAACTTTTTGTAAAATCCCCATCGATTCTAGAAGAGAATCAAAAGCCAACTTAAGACTGTCGTTGTCAACATCCATATGAAATGAAAGGCAGTACTGAAATGTAGTAAAACCCCCAAAACTGTCTCAGTTTCACTTTGACATCCATTCTTTTTCAAGTTGCAAGGGATACTGCTCTCCATGTCAAAATCATTTAATTAGCTCAGCAAAGATCCTGTATTGACTGCAACAACAAGACATTCGTTCTGCTTGTTCTGGATAGAGCAAGGTCTGTGTCCCGGGACAGACGAGATTTCAGCTTGGAAGAGGTGATCCGTGCATACTGATGTAGGCAGGCAGTTGGGGTGATGAGGCACACACACGTGTGTGTGTGTATGTGTGGGGGGCATTTTTTTTTTTTTTTTTTTTTTACCTTCCACTTAGAGGTGCTTCTGGACAGGGTGCTGACAGATTTGAGTCTGCCACAGGGGAGCCTGGAATGACCGCAAAGCGGCAGCTCCGTGTCTGCTCTCATGACATCACCACTTGTACAAATCAAGTTTTGCTGAGTCTTATTTTCCCTCTGTGACCGTGTGCATTTTAACTTCCAAGTTGTTAACTTGCCCCTCGTGTATTTAGCAGAATTTAATTTTTCTCTAAATAAATATTTTTTTTAAAGCTTAAATCTTCAGAAGTTTTTTGTCATCAGTTATCTAACTTCCTTCCTGAAAGAACTTTTTTTTTTAATGCTTATCACTTTTTCAAAACAAATATTACTGGCTTTTACAAATCTGAAATCTATTGGACTGAAACTACTAACATCTAATGTCTACAAACCTCAGCAAATAAGAGTTAAACAACCTATTAGACTGAATAGATTAATCTTATTTTTGTGTTCGCTTTACACGAGTCTTGATTGCATTTGACCCAGATGACTTTTAGAGCTAAAGTTTCATATACCCTACCATAATACTGTTGTCACACCCGCCTTTTGTAAAGATCTTGGAAATCAAAAATGAAAACTAATTTCCTTCAAGGTGCATGCTTGGCATTGCCATGCCAGTCCTCCGTGTAGGCAGTTTAACACACCTACCAGTTTGAATCAATAACTAAACTATAAGATGTCCTCCTGTAGAAAGTGCACTGTAAGACAGATGAGAATATTTAAAAAATAAAACGGAGCAAATATAATTATACTTTTATTTTTTGTTTATAGCCTTTCTGTTACAGAAAGTCTATTCTTTTTTTTTCTTTCTTCTTCTTCTTCTTTCTCTGAGACGTGCTTAGGGCCTTCAGGCACACTTAGATGATTACCAAGGGTTGAGATTCAGGAAATGAGAGAGGCCCCCTAATGCCCCCTCAGGTTGTCCATTTATGGAGCTTCATGAATCAGAATAGACTGAGAGGAACCTACTGTATGCAAGAGATGATGAGACACATAATATGTCAGCACTTTTAATGTTATACACGGCTCATTTCTCAGATTAAAGCTCCATGTGGCTGCCTCGTTAGAAGATGACCCATCTATCCATTTTCTAAGCATCTTTCATCCAACCCAGGATCGCTGGAGGACTGAAACCTATCCCAGCTGTTATTAGGTGAGAGGTCTGGCACTGGTTGAGCAGGTTTCCAGTCCATCACAGGGTTAGAAGATGATGCTGTAACTGATGTAGAAGCTGACTGTTGAATTAAAAAAGATGATCAAACAATACTTTTCAAATGTAGATATAGTTATTGTTATTTCGGATAATTGTTTAACTAACAATGCTATACAATCTATACATCCATCTATTTTCTATACCTGCATCATCATGTTCAGGGTCATGCTGGACCTGGAGACTGTATCAGGAAGTGGGAAAGACCCGGTACAGGTCGACTGTCTATTGCAGGGTTACATTAAGCAAACCCACACACTCATCATTCCTATGAGGAGTTTAAACCCACTTATTAACCTGATATACGTGTTTTTAGACTGTGGGAGGAAGACGGAGTACCCAGAGAAAACCCATGCAACCACAGGGACAGCATGCAAACTCCACACGGAAAAGCCCTGCCAGGATTTGAACCAGGACTCTTCTTGCTGTGAAACAACAGTTTAAACCAACAAGCCACTGTGTTGCCTTAAAGGGATGAATTAACATACAGAAAAATCTACATCTACCTATGTAATCCACACAGAGAGCCAGAGAAAAATAATTACATTGCATGATTAATATTTAATTTGATACGGGGGCTGGTGTGGGTTGCTGTGAAGCACTGTCTCCTCACAGCAAGACATTTAAACTGGGATAAGAGCTTAATGTGCTTATAGGTTTTTTTTGTTCCTGTTTTGCACCGTTTTCCACCCCCTGTTAAAAACATAAACATGTTAGGTCTATTTTGCTTTGCTCATACAGGTGAGAATGACCCGACCCCGAGGAAGATGCAACAGGTAAAAATAATAAATGGATGTATTTGAAAGTTCTGCTGCCTCTGGTGCAAAATAATAAAAACACGTGCTGTGGTACCAAAATAATGACTAACTAATAATAATAACTAACTGTAGTGCCTGATAGAAGGGACGCAAGGGTGATGCCATTAAACAAAGGCACAGGATATTTGTCAAAGATGACAAATATGGATGATAACAAGATGTTTTTTTGAATGTTTTGATGAATTTGGGTTTCGTCCTTTAAAAAAAAGAAAAAAATTATATATATATATATATATATATATATATATATATATATATATATATATATATATACACATATACACATACATATATATACATACATATGGGGTCTACTGGTTTTCTTTTTGAATCATGTGAGCAAAATGTGTAACTCCAGACCGCAGCTGGCTTGTTCCCTGGGAGTCACAGAAGGGATGTTCTCAAGGGATCCAGGTTAAACTTTGCTGTGGCATAAAATAGACACATCTACATCATGGAAAATCACATCTATCTATCTATCTATCTATCTATCTATCTATCTATCTATCTATCTATCTATCTATCTATCTATCTATCTATCTATCTATCTATCTATCTATCTATCTATCTATCTATCTATCTATCTATCTATCTATCTATCTATCTATCTATCTATCTATCTATCTATCTATCTATCTATCTATCCATCCATCCATCCATCCATCCATCCATCCATCCATCCATCCATCCATCCATCCATCCATCCATCCATCCATCCATCCATCCATCCATCCATCCATCCATCTATCTATCTATCTATCTATCTATCTATCTATCTATCTATCTATCTATCTATCTATCTATCTATCTATCTATCTATCTATCTATCTATCTATCTATCTATCTATCTATCTATCTATCTATCTATCTATCTATCTATCTATCTATCTATCTATCTATCTATCTATCTATCTATCTTGACCCACAATTTCTCAATAAAATGTAGCTGAATAAGATTTATTTGGGTCTGTAGTTGCTGAGAATAATTAAAGCTGAAACTCAAGTTCAGTCTAGCCGTCCCAATAGACTGCACCATCCCATCTGTATGGCACGTGTTTGAGATTATAGCGACTTTCTCACTTGCAGAGCTGTTTATACTGACATGCCCTTAATTATCCATGACCTCCTGGTATCTAATCTCACTGTATTTGACTTGACAACTATGAGATGACAGCCCATGTTCAGAGTCGAGTCAAATTCAGTTCTTGACACTGTCCACCAGTAATCCTGGAAGCTTCACTTTTACCCTGTGTGTGTGATACTAAGCCACACAAAGCCTGGAGTACACAGCCCAATTCCTGTTACATCATCAAACTTGGCAAACGCTTTCTGCATAGTCTCTGTGACCCCAGTGTCAGTTAGTGCTGAGACCCAACGCTTGAGCTCAGCACAACCAGTGGCCAGCACGTTAATCCTCCTGTACATCTGTCACTCACTGTGAGTTGCACCAACATGCATTCTTTACAAAGAACTCATGGCCACAGATCATATATTCAGGATTATTCATTACCAGTCCAACAGTGGCTCGGTGGTACCAGCAAGGACACGTTTGCTTAACTACTATGTGTGTGATAATAGATGTATTGAATATAAACTTGAAAATGTTGCATGTCTTTTCTGTATAGATATAACCCTATTTTGACCCCCTATTTTGTTTTAATCATTTTTAAACGTCATCTTTCTGTCAGCGGACCATCTAGGACATGCAAGTTGTGTTGTTCACAAACAATATACATATTATCTTGTGGAAATGCCTGATTGAAATATAAATGCTTTTTTTTTTTTACATCCCCCAAAAAAACAAACATCAAAATACCACAAATTACATAATATAATAAGAGCGCACAAATATTTGGTGTGTTTTTTTTTTTGCTTTCTTGCAATTTCACCACTGTGAATATTGTGTTAATGAAGGTTGTTCAAACTTGAGCCTTTTAACACAAAGAGACTGCCGGATCTTTTGGCCTAATGGAATATAACGTTCCTGCCTGTGGTATGTTTTTTTTTTTGCCAGGGATTTTGCTGAACCGTCCATAACATCAAACACCACCATGTGTACCCTTTATTTTATACTAGTAGATTATGCAGATTTGATGTAGTATCATATTGGATGGCAACGTCAGTATGGTGTGAAACCGATAGAAGAAAGTAATTCAGTTCAGCTGCTTTTATGTTTCAGTTGGCATCAAGCTGCCAGTGAACGACACCAGGAGACTGACAGTGACAGAGCACGGAGACATCCTGCTTGACAGATGGGAATTGTGCACTGTAACTTGTCTTTAACAATTCAAAAGTTCATTTCAAATGTCTCTTCGATTTACCCTCAGTTTACTTTTCCGGCGTCATTGGCATCGTAAAAAGCAGCATGTTAATATTGACGTGACTGACATGTGATTGATGTGACTAAAAGCCAAATATCCTTGAGCAAAACATTCTTTTATGTGTTCAATACTTAAGTATGAAGTTGGTAATTATACTTTTGTTACTTTTGTTAATCTCTAAGATGTAATGGCAAACTTTTTTTTACTGTGAAAACAAAGTTAAATATTATCAAGGAAATCTATGAAATAGAATACAGTCGTAATAATAAAGCTGTGGTCTGCCATACACTTTTTTCACATTTTTATTAAACATCGTCTGTAATGTTAACATTTCTGTGTGGATCCATATTTCATATTAAACTCATCCTTGGGTTTTATGTTTTTCTTTTTCTTTTTCTTTCTTTTCTTAAGGTGTTCAAAACTGCTCCAAATATTATTTTCAAACTTTCATGTTATTTCAGAAACAAAGTTATTGCCGTCTCCCTACACTTGAAATTACTGGATGTGTTAATCTTTAAGTTGGACTCCTTTCTCAGATATTTACCGATGATGATCACTTTTCTCTGGTTATGCAATTGATCTGAGAAAGTGAGCTGTAGGCCTCTTCAGTAGTTCAAGAGGGCCAAAAGGCCCCTGGCCCCACTGGTAATTCTTGTGTTACAGTGATTAATTGATGAGCCGTCTTGAATGAACGGCCCAGAAACTAACCAGCAAGTCACATGACTGTGGTGACAAACAGCTCGAGTGCCTTTCACTTTATTGTTCTTACCTCTGCACATGTCCGTTTGCGCATGTCAGGGCAAGGTTGATCAAGTCTAGGGTTTGAGATTGATCTGGCAGAGCAGCACCATACAGGATCACTTTCAGCAAAAGACAAGATAAAAAACAGTAGTCTGTTTTTATAGTAAGTTGTTTTTTTTTTAATTGAATAATTTAAATGACTTAATGAAAACCAAACGCCCAGTAGACACTTTGCTGGACAGAGGAAGACTTTTACAGAGGTCAAAAGTTTGTTTTTTTTGTATGTTTTACTTTTTTTTTTCCCCAATCATCCCTTTAAGAGAAGTACCTGTTAAATCATGTTCATTTGTGCAGAAAGAAAACAGCAGAAATTTAATACCTAAATGATGTTTCATCTTTCAATAGTCTTAAAATGGATTTAAATTTAGTACTTTTGTAAAAACAAATAATAATTTCTGCATTCTATGAAAAAGAAGTTTGTATAAAAATAAGCAAATTTATTTAGCCTGGCTTCTCCCTGTGATAACCATGATGCTTTTTACACTATAAACCTTTAAGTTTTGTGTGTGCTTTTTTTTTCTTAAGGGCTCAGGTGGGCAACATCAAAGCTAAAACAATCTCTGACAAAAATATTCTGTATAAATAATAGAACTATGCATTTTAGTGATACGGCTGTCGACTCTTCACCTTCATTACCACTGAAATTTTGTGAACAGGTGCAGAGATTTCACACTCTAAAGTACACAACCTTCCCAGAAGGTAATGAGCATAATAAATGTTTAGGGTCGGGAAAGAATGCTTCACTTATCAGCCAAAAAAAAATGTCTATGCATATTTTACTACAGCCTACAATTTTCTAAAAGAGGAACATATAACTAAGAACCATCATGGACTGAAACATAGCACTAGAGTTAAATAACTACTAGGAAAATATTAGTCATTGTGACCAACATAACAACCATTTTATGGTTTTCATCTTTGCTTTCATGTTTCACCATATCCAACTAATTTCTTTCTTTACACATACATAAGCTTTTATGTGCAAAAGTTACCTTTGAACTGATTAATGGGAGCATAACATCCATATTTTCATGAAGCAATAGATTAAAGGCAGGGTAAGAAATTCTACACGCTTACTAGCCCAGAACTTTTCTCTTCATGTTCAATTAATATATCCTCATCATGGTGGTGAATACATTGTATGTGTGTATATATATATATATATATATATATATATATATATATGGTTGGGGGTGGCGTTTGTGATGATGTGTATTGTCTCATAGAGTAGTAGTGGGAGGGGTCAAAGGAGGTATCTCTATGTTGTGTTGTTCTTTCAGATGCGTTGTCGTCTAGCAATTGCTTACCCCACCTTTAACTAGAAATGATCAATTGTAATTTTTGTGACACAGCATAAATATGTTCAGGAATGAAGAATAAATTCTGACCAGGCATCTAGAATAAGGGATCATTTTTAACTTCTATTGTCCATGCCAAAGAAAGAAAGCTGTCATGCAATATAATTTTGTGTCAAACTACTGTATATAGCAATCGCAAATATACCCACTAAATGTCATTTACCTTGATTTGGTTTATCATGTAATTCACTTTAATGAATAAAATGGTTAATATGTTCGTAATAATTCAAATCTGTAAGGGTGTCGTTTTACAACTTTTAACCTTAGAACTATTCAATTATTGTCAAGATTATTCTAAACTGGCTTTGGAAGATTACTCAGGGAACAATCATTTCAGAATTTTAATCTGAACTGCACTTCATTACTTTGGTATCAAATATGGGAAATCAGATACATACAAGTACAATTAAAAAAAAAAAAAAAAAAATAAGTCCCAACAAAAAACAAGAAAGCAAGCAAAAAAACAAAACAAAAAAAAACATAAACAAAAGCATTGTTCTACTTTTAGGACCCTTTGGACCTCTCTTTGGATTTCTAAATGTTTAGTGTATATGATGATTATAAACTATTAATAATTTTCTAGTTAAAAACAACAGAAAACTGTTTTGGTGTGTATTGCTTCAATTGAGACCTTATTCCCGCGTCTCAAAAATCAGTTTCAGCAAATGGCTATATTGCATTTAACTGTCTACAGTGTGCCATTTTTGTTATATGCAAAAATCAAAAGTAAAAAAAAAAAAAAAGCTGATTTACTTTCTGTTTTTTGTGTATATTGGTATTAGTCTAACTAAAGATACATTTCTCATAATCATAATAATTGATTAACATTTTGAGCTGTCTACAACCCAACTATATTTAATTCATGGCAGGACTGTATTAATAACAATAGTATGAACTAGTAAATCAGACTCTTGTCAGTGTTAAATTAAGTTTAGAGTGAGCTAATGTATCTCAAAAGTGTTATTGATACATCTGGCCTTAACATGCCTGTTTGATTAGCTTCAGAGTTCAGAGCTTTCAGTTAGATAAACTTTTACTTTTCCAATGCAGATTGATGTTATGACCACTCTTTTGCTTTAGAAATCTTAATGTGCTTTTTGTGAGAGTTTTGATAAAAACAGCCACTCTTGGAAACTGTCTTTCTGGCATTTTGTTTGTTTCCAGTCATTAACTATTGATTAAAGGAATGCCACTGCACAATATTATCGCACACAGTCCTCAATGAGATGTCTGTCCCCTTATGTGGTTAATATGCATAGATAATTCTTTTTTATTTTCAAGGAGAACGATTATTCTTCAATTGGGAATATTGTGTGCCAGTTGGTATCATTTTCCATATGGAAAATGTCAACATAGATGTTTTAGTTGAACTTGGTTGTAAAATACCCTGGAAAGTAAATATACACTTTAAGGTGCATTTTCTTGTGAGATCAAAAGTTTCAACTATTCCTTTCAGCAATGTTTTTCAGTGTTAATCTGGATTTTTTTTAAAACCTGAAGTACTCTCATAGAACATTTATGAGTTTAAAGTTCAGTATTTTTTTTTCTCTCATTTTGTTTTGTAGTCTTTGCATATGTGCAGCCAAGCCACGACAATGATGGCTTGAAAGAGGCATTAGTTAATTATAAATAAAGTGTTTATACAGTTTAATTATAGTTTAATACACTCATTTATGTGCAGTAACGTGATCCTGCACTTCCTCTCTTGGATATAGACTTTAGAAATCTATCAACGTTGAAGTGAAGCTGAATGAGATTGTGTTTTTCTCTGTAGCTCATGATCAGATGTTTTATTATGGCTCGTTGTATCTGAATGCTGAAGTGCATGAACTCTCCATGTTTTTCTGATTGCTAGTCCAGCAAATTACAGCAGTGCAAGCTGAGCTCAACTTCTACTTCTCAGAGGTTTTTTTTTCTGATTTTTTTTTGCTCTTCTTTTCTTTTCATTTTATTTTCTTTGAAAATGATTCTGCACACAAAACAAAGCTTACCTAAGAAATGTATTTACACCAAAGAGTTGATTATAAGGTACTGTCATAATATATGTTGTTGAACTAGCATTTAACACTCTGAACTCAAAATGAGCATGTGGAAAAAAAAGATTCAAGTTTCTGTGTAGGAAGAAGGTGTTTTCTAGCCTTTTCCTTGATTGTAGACATTCCTTACCATGTTTTATCAAAGCTGTGCACACTTACTTATACTTTCCACTTATGTGCCTTTACTGTCATGTTTATTTCCACTCTTTAACAGTAGTCAGCTTGTCCTATGGCACTTTGCATTGTTCTGCATTTTTTTTCTCTTGGATAAAGTTATTGAAATTTGAACTTTGATCAGTCAGGGGCGTCATATTTCTGACTCTCTACGATATGACCTTTGATCCAGTGACCTGGCGGCCTGTAAGCGTTCAAACTCATGTCGGCTGCTCCGGTCTGGACTGAGATTCGCTAGTGCCCGGCTCCCACCACCAACATCCTCCTCCTCGTCATCGTCACGATTTAGGAAGGCCAGCTCATTTTCATAGCAGAAGGTGTTTGAGCTGGGTACTAGGAACTTGTTCTCCACCATGTCCTTGGCACTGCAGCGTGGGGTGGACGGCACCTCGTAGGTTTTGTGAAAGTGAGAATAATCCACTTTGTACAGGTTCTTCTCCTCAAACAAGACTGGCTCAAACCTGTGACCCCAAAGGATTTCGGAAGCCAGGTAGGAACTGCGAGCCTGTGTGGTCATGGCGGTTGCTTCAACCATCCCTTCAAGGATGACGACAATCTCAAAGTCTGCTGTCTCCAAGTCCTGTTTGCTGATCCCAAAAAGAGGGCTCTCCTCATCAATCTCATGGAGAATAGTGATCGGTGACACCAAAAAAATCCTGTCCAAGCCTTTATCAAAACCAACATTAATGTCAATCTGGTCGAGAGGAATATATTCCCCCTCATCGGTTATTCGAGGTTTGATGAGCTGTGCTCTGACATGGGCTTCTACAATGTGACTCTTGCGAAGATTCCCTACTCTCCACATCAGGGACAGCTTGCCATCCCGCATGGCAATGACTGCATTGTGGCTAAACAACAGTGTTTGTGCTCTCTTCTTAGGCCTCGCCATTTTTGCCATGATGGCGCCAATCATGAAGCAGTCAATGATGCAGCCCACTATTGACTGGAAGACCACCATGAAGACAGCCACCGGGCACTCTTCAGTCACACATCGGTAGCCGTAACCTATGGTAGACTGTGTTTCAATGGAGAAAAGAAATGCAGCCACAAATCCATTAACCTGCAGTACGCAGGGAGTGAAGTTGTCATCTCCAGCTGGGTTATCTAGATCTCCATGTAGCAAGGCAATAACCCAAAAGGCTAGGCCAAAGGCCAGCCATGAGATTACAAACACAAGAGTGAAGACAACCAGCATCCATCGCCAGCGAATATCTACACACGTGGTGAAAATGTCAGCCATGTAGCGCTGCGACTTGTCGTCCATATTAGCAAACTGCACATTGCACTGGCCATTCTTTTTCACGAAACGGTTGCGGCACTTGCGGCGTGTGTGGATCTTGCCATTGCCAAAGCCGTTCATGCCATGCATGGTAGTGAGGCGGAGACCCTCTTCCTCAGATGACACAATGCTGTAGCGGTTGATCATTCCCGCACTCATGCTCCCGACAAGGCCTCCAGCTGCAGGGTTTGAGCAGAAGGGCAGGCCTGAAGTCTTAGTGTGTGATCACAGCTTGATCACTGGCTAAGCTGCATTTTAGTGAGTCATTTAGGGAGCAGGGTGGGAGCTTTGTGGGTGAATCCAATCCCTGTAGAGAGACAACATGTGTGAGCAACATGATGGCCAAATCACACCATACATGCTGTGTTTTCAACATAAACCAAAAAAAAAAAAAAAACCATGAAAGCTTTTAATAAATGACACTGGTGCAACATTGCTGAACAGGTTACACTTATCGTTTTCTTACAGACCCCCAAAAAGACAGCAATTATTATGTTGACATATGTTGCATCACACATTACCATCATTGCTATTTTCCTTTTTAGAAAAAAAAAATCAACATATGCTACAAAAATGTCAAATCATTTTGTTTATATTTGTTATCCATACATTTTTCTGTCAAGTTCAAGGTCATGAAGAGTGCTGGAAATGATCCCTGCAGTCACTGGGTGACTTTAGGAAAACTGGAAAACTAGTTCATCTATAAAAAAAAAACAAACTCTTTTACTCACATTGCTCTTGATATCTTGGATAGAAGTTGTTAAAAAAGTGTACATTCACAAAATTGATTATGAATGTATATATATATATATATATATATATATATATATATATATATATATATATATATATATATATATATATATATATATATATATATATATATATATATATATATATATATATACATATACATATATATATATATATGTATATGTATATACAATCAGTGTTGTAATTCAAATGCTTTTGAGCTTGTCTTGATCCCAAGCTTTAAATTGAAGTAAAATGAAAGCTTTATAGTGTTTTTAACATTGCTGTGAAAATGTTCCTTTTCCTGTCATAGTGTTAAGTAAAGCTTGCAGTTTTTACAAACACAAGTCTGGGGGTTGCTTCAACTAATTTTCACTCATTTTTCTCCATAATTTTCCACACTTTAACCATCACAACTCAGAATCCAACTGAACCTCCATGAATAGTCCTCCTGCCTTTGATGTCGGCTGAGTAAGTGAAGAGTTTGCCTCACAGCACATCACGTGTGTCAGATGGCCCTTCCTGCGCGTGTTTCTTTTAGACTGACAGGGAAGACTCAATTATCTCCTCCCCAATGTTTATTACTATCATTCAATAAAAACAAACTTGACTACTGTATGAATAGTCAGCTTTGGCATTACAAAACGAGTAAGCCTATCATAATTTAGGCCTATCAAAAATAAGGAAGACTATCAGATGTTAATTTTCAGCACATCTTGGTTGTATTTATAGTCTGTCAGCAGCATGCTGTGCCGTCATCACACATCCAACAGACAGGCTGTGCTCCTCTGTCTGTTCTCTTGCGGCCCAAGTTTATCATTGTCCTTTCACTACAATATTTATATTAGGGGAATAGAAGGGGGTTGGCTCAGTGTATTTAAACTCCTAAGGGACTTGTGTGTGTACCACTGATTCATTGGACATGCAATTCCAGATGCTTCATACTCAGATGGAGCGAGAAGGACTCTACTTGTTTGACCCCATTCTGTACAATTTGCAGTGTTATTAATCATGCTAGGAAGATGCAGTAAATGTATGTCCCCTTTCTTAGGTGCTCTATAAACTAAGGATGTAGATATCTCCCTGGTCTTATAACCTGAATCATTTGTGATTATCTATGTATAATGTTTATAATTGGTTTTTTAGCTCACAGAAATATCACTGTAACGTTCAAGACAGTTATCAATTTACAACACATTCAGATATAAGTGATAGAATGTCAGTCTGAGTTTGTTATGTCAGAACATTTCCAGTCGTTGCCACGGTCAGGCAGGAGATAACCTAACCAGTGCTTTGCACGTTGAGCCCCGTGGTTGAGGAGTTTTACTCATGGGAGCAGGACTGAGGCCCCTCTGGGTGCACAAAGCTCGCCTGGCCACATCCACTGTGTGTCTGCCTGTCTGATTTGGACCCAAAAGACTTAAGAGTTCACTCATGTGTGTTCCCACATCCCAAGGGCCCTCCGAGTGCCACGCATTAAATCTCCTCTTACTCGCACTCTTCCCGGAGGAAGTTCTCATGAGCTAAAGGCAGATCCTAAAAAAGTTTCCTTTGGGTCGGCTGAAAAAAACTTAACGCAGCAAAATCGATTATTTCTATACATGCAAAAGCTTATTCTTTTGCTTTTTTTTGCCTTTTAACAATGTAACTTTCAAGGAGCATGGCTATTAATCCTAAAAATAGGAATTTTGTTCTCATCTCAAATATGTAAATCCATTTTCATCATCTGTAATTTGACAGTTTCTCATCAGACAGTTTGAGAAAGCCTGTTTACCTTAAAATCACTCAATAAGGGCAGGTGGTTTCGACTATATAACAGGGAGCAAGTATGCAAAAACTACATGGTAGGTGATTGAAATGAGTTGTGAGTTTCAAAATCATATCTGCATGTCACATTATATTTTTGAGGCTCCACTCTACAGGCATGTCCTGAGCCCTCCACAATGCAGTCTCCACATCAAAGTACAGTTTCACAGCGTCAGGTGTCTACTCAATTGGCCAAATGAAAGTAAAAATCCTCCCATTATCTTTGGAGTCATTACGTAAACGCCTTAGAACTGAAAACCGTAACACAGAAACTCTTTTCTGTCGCTGCACAGGAAGTTCTTTAAATCAGACTGTCCTTCTGAGGGGATGATATGTAAGTAGGATACAGTACCAAGAGATGAAGCTTTGTCACCAGTTATTTCTCAGTGATTTGAGAGCAGGTTGTACCGTACTCAAAATTTGGGGACTAGAGTTGAGTCTTTGTCGTAGTAAAACTGTAGCCTCACTTCAAAACTTCAAAACACAGGACGGGAAACACAAACTATTGTTCATTAACAGCACAGAAATGAACAAAACAAAGAAAATGTATAATGATATGTATAATAATAATAAGTTTAATGTTGCTATTAAATGTTTACACCTTTATTTATTTAGATGTTAGTGTTGTTCAAATGACAATTCAGGACAAACAAACACAGCTAAAGTATATGGCTCAAAATGCACCAAAAGATGTAATTTTCACTATATTTAATAATTTCGTCAATAACCTTTTTGTGACCTAGTGAGGGCTGTGTGTTCTTCAAGCTTGAGAAGAGTGAAAATAGGCGAGATGATAAGCTTGCTCTTGATTAGGATGAATAGAAATAATAATAGAAGGGATTGGACAGAACAATGACGCCTAGTGGGACATGGCACTTCATCTTAAGACAAGGATGCAGAAAACAGAGCTATGGAAGATGAACAACCCATCCCACCTCCCAAGGCCATTATGAAGGAAGAGCTGAGGCTCAGGTGTCCCTGTATTTTCCCATGGCTCACCACATGGAACTCACCTGGTCTCAAGTGACCCACAACTGTGTTTTTTTTCTCTAGAACGTAACACTGAACATGCGGCAAAAAGACAATTGTCTTATTGAAACTTTATTTAGTAACTGTGTTGCTAAGTAAAGCATGGTTTATATTTCCTTCAAATGCAATACTAAATTTAATTCAATTCAATTTTTTAAACCAGCTCCACTTGTAGCTATCAGCTATTGAAGTGTCCAAACATCTTGTTCTCATTGATTGATCATTGTGAGCTTCTCTCTGGGCTTCATAAGTGCAGTTTTTTATTTTTTATATTATTTTGTTAGGCAAAGGTAGTATTATCTGTTTTTTTATCCAACTAAATATCCCTTTTAAATAAATGAAATATGCTGAGACGAGAGGCAAAATGAGGTCATTCACTTGTCAGTCAACAATGCATGAGTCCTTTTTTGTACCTGCACACCAGTGACTATTTTGTAAAAAGGCAGAAAAGTGCAGTACTGGTAGCGACAGATTTATCCATTAACACCTGGATGTGTCTGCTTTCCTCTCAAAGGACACTGGATTTTGTTAACTATAGGTTGAGACTGACTTGGTAATATGTACTGTAGACATTACCTGTTTGTGTAAGTTTAAATCTCTTATATTTTACAATTGTCTTTCCCTATGTATAATTTCCCTATGTATTTTCAAAAAAAAAAAAAAAAAAAAAAAAAAAAAAAAATATATATATATATATATATATATATATATATATATATATATATATATATATATATATCTCCATCCAATCTCCATCCATTTTCTATACCTGACTTAACCTTCGCGGGGTCACGGGGGTCTGCCGGAGCCTATCCTGACTCATTAAAGGCGAGAGGCAGCGGTACACCCTGGACAGGTTGCCAGTCCATCACAGGGCATATATATATATATATATATATATATATATATATATATATATATATATATATATATATATATATATATATATATATATATATATATATATATATATATATATATGTGTGTGTGTGTGTGTGTGTGTGTATATATACATATATTTAGCTGATATACCTAAATATATGTATATACACTAAAAATAAACTAAACAAATACAGTTTGAGAAAAACAGCAATATGTAATAAGAAATATATAGAACAGAATCTACTCTTTACTATTTAAGTAAGAATTGTGAATTATCATTAATATAAATTAAACTAATAATGAATTATATGAATGAATAAATGAATTTTAAACATTTTATTAAACTACATACTGAAGAAAAGCTGCATATTACAATGTATTTTTGGTGTTTTGCCTTTTTACACAGTGGATTTGAAGTGGATTATTAGACGACAAAAACGGCCAAAGTTTCAATTTCAATTTCAGTTTTTTCTACATCATGGATTGTTTACATTTTACTCCCCAATGGCATCACACGTCCTTCTGTAAAATCCACTTGAATGAACTTAATCAACTTAAAGCCATTGAATTACAATTTCCAAGTAAAGGCTGCAGTAGATAACACTTTGATCTAATTCAGACTCAGATGTACTGCTTCAAAGCACATCTTTAGAAAAGGATTCATTAATTTTTAATATTAGACATCTGATGAATTTCACTACAATGACTGTGGGTGTGCTCCTCAGGGAGAGGGACAGTGGACACAGCCTTCCACGGCCACATTTATGAACCTACAGAACAATAACAGCTCACAAATATTGACATGGCACTCATGCTGCAAGTTTAAAATCAACTTTTTCCATCTTTCTCTTACCTTTATGTCTACCTGTCCTACACCAGGTTGCAGAACTACAAGGTGGTATCTTCTGTCCCAGTGTCCCTTTTAACCAAACTGAAGCATTCTGCGCATCCTTCTTTGCGTGTTAGTCAGATACTGAAAAAAACCACTCCATCATCTTCAGCACAAGGTACAGACCACCTTTGAATTTCTTCATCCTTGCTTGATCTTGTGTGCCTCCCTCGGTTTTCAGGAGCTTTTGTGAGCACAGAAATACAGTTCTGACCCAGACGAATCCCACTAGAACCTTGAACCGAGCTGCTGTTACTCACTCAGTGGCGAACTTGCAAAGCAGGTGCAAACCATTTGATCAGAGCTATCCAAATGAAAATGTGTGTTTTTGTATCTCCATTTTCTGAGGCAGTTTCTTCAGCTGGTCTTCTTAATTTTGATCATTTATTTTTTTTTTTTTTGCCAACATCAAGTCTGTCTTTTACAATCTCCCAAAAACTGCCTAATTTCCCCTGAACAGCTCTCTCTATCAATCTTTTGCAATCTGATCTAGTTGGACCGCTGTTCTCTCTCCTCTCTCTCTCTCTCTCTCTCTCTCTCTCTCTCTCTCTCTCCCTCTCCCTGCTTCATGTGGTGTCACAGAAGCTGCCATTTGCAGCCTCCCTCCCTCCCTCTCTTTTCTCTTCTCTCCTCTATTTCTCTCCCTATCTTGTTGTCTCACCCTCCCTCCTACATCATGGCACTACCAGTTGACAACAACTTGATGCACAGATGCATCATTCAGAAAACAGAGGCAGACCATCAGAGCAACATCATATTTCATCAAAAGTGGGTGGTAGTAGACTTTATTCGTTGAACAAAAACTAAGCCAAGATGTAGAGACAGTGTTTCTTGGTTTCTATATTCAACTTAATTAATGATGTCTTGAAATTGTTTTCTTCATGATATTGTCAGTTTTTCACATTGGCATAAAGGAATTTGGTCCACCCTTCTCCTTATACACAACCTTCTTAAAGTCCCATTTTGACAGTCAGATTGAGATTGTGATATTGTGATATATATATATATATATATATATATATATATATATATATATATATATATATATATATATATATATATACACACACACTTTATGGCCAAAAGCTTGCCTGCCTTGACTCGCATATGAACGTAAGTGACATCCCATTCCTAATCCATAGGGTTCAATATGACGTCAGTCCACAAGGTTTAGGAGTATGTTTATGGGAAAGTCCGAGCTTTCAGTCTCGGCTCTAATTCATCCCAAAGGTGTTCTATCTGGTTGAAGTAAGGACTCTGTACGAGCCAGTCAAGTTCATCAACACCAGACTCTGTCATCCAGGTCTTTATGGACCTTGTTTTGTTCACTGGTGCACAGTCATGTTGGAAGAGGAAGGGTCCAGCTCCAAACCGTTCCACAAAGTTGGGAGCTGGAATTGTCCAAAATGTCTTGGTATGCTGAAGCATTCAGAGTTCCTTTCACTGGAACTAAGGGGCCAAGCCCAGCTCCTGGAAAACAACCCCACACCATAATCCCCCCTCCACCAAACTTTACACTTGGAACAATGCAGTCAGACAAGTACCGTTGTCTTGGCAACCGCCAAACCCAGACACGTCTATTAGATTACCAGATGGTGAATCACCATTCATCACTCCAGAGAATGCGTCTCCACTGCTGTAGAGTCCACCGGCGGCGTGCTTTACACCACTGCATCCAACGCTTTGCATTGTACTTGTGTACTTGTACTTGTGTGGCTTGGATGCACCTGCTCGGCCATGGAAACCCATTCCATGAAGCTCTCTGCGCACTGCTGACCGTCTCTGTCAGTTTGCGTGACGTACCACTTTGTGACTGAGTTGCTGTCGTTCGCAAACACTTCCATGTTCTTATAATACAGCTGACAGTTCAGTGTGGAATATTTAGGAGCAAGGAATAATACGGCTGGATTGGTTGCACAGGTGACATCCTATCATAGTTCAACGCTGGAATTCACTGAGCTCCTGAGAGCGACTCATTCTTTCTCAAATAGTTCTACAAACAGCCTGCATGCTGAGGTGCTTGATTTTATACACCTGTGACCATGAAAGTGATTGGAACAACTGATTCCCATTATTTGGATGGGTGAGCGAATAGTTTTGACAATATATATATTTGCAATTTTGGCACTGCATGATTTGACCTTGGGGTGAACTTGCCGGGACATCCAAGTTGAGTAGTCATCATTGTTTTCCACTTTTCTCAACAGTGAGAATAACCTTTCTCACTGTTAAATAATGAACACCAAATTGTTGGAAAATGCCTCTATGACTTTTCTCAGTTATGTAGGATGTTATTCACTCTCTGAATTCTTGAGGAAGCCGTATTATTCAGTTTTCAACAAATTATTTATATATTTAAATTCACTTGGCTCAGGCATTATAAGAGATGGTGTGTCATGAGGATAAAAAAAGGAGTTTATATTTTTGCTTTTACAATAAGTAAAGTACACACATTGTGTAGTTCACATTGAACTAGTATATCAATGTGTGCAGTGAGTAGCATTTTCAAATTTACATTTTTGGGCCTTTTAGTGCTATGAACTGACCGTTTGTTCACAATTCCTTGATACGTGTGTTAAAGGTCCCATGAAACAACAATCTGAGTGGATTTGTTCCTGCATATTTTTAATTTTAATTTATTTAAGTAATTTTTTTTTATTGTAAAAACAGAAAAGTCAAAGAGCACCCTTGTCCTTTCAATCCTTCATTGAGATTCAATTAGTATATAATGTTACTATCATTTAGTAATAGTATTAGTTTAATGCAGTAATTGGAGTTTGACAAATGGAAGCAACCGTGAAAAAAGTGAATCTGAATTTCTATTAAAAATTAAACATTTAACGTTTATTTGTCTTTGAAATTATCATAAAATGATTTATGCTTTAAATGAGTTGGTTGTGAAACATAATTGTATTTGAGTGTAGTTAACATAAAACCTTCAATTCAGTAACCTAATTACGTTATGTGATCAATATATTTACTGCAAGAAGAAATTCTTTGCTTTAAGAATTACTTTGCTGTGTGATTTGTTTTATTTTAGTTGAGCTTTCTACTCTGATGAGGCCCATGTGACACATTTGATTTGAGTCAGGTGCATTCACAACATGCATATTACTATACTGGATCAAATTAGTACCTCTCTCTGCAAGGGCTATCCAAGATATGCCTAAACAGAATGATTTAATTAGGGATGACACTGTTTTTTACTCTGGAGATAAATCTGGTTTATCTCACCATTTACCCTTGCAGAAAATCTAATAAGGTTTCTGTGTCAGAGTGTTGCAAAACTGCCTGGTCTTCGCACCAGCAGTTGCACCTTGACAGAAATGTGTGTGCGCTTTTGACCTGCACTTGCCTGTGACTCCACTGAAAGACCATATGGGTTCAAAATATCATGCTACTGGGTTCCGTGTCTTATTGCAGATTGTCGCCTTTCACACTTGTCACCAACAACTAATCAACCTCAATTGACCTGACGATACACGTGTGTGTGCTACTGTGCATGAGTGTTTTAGCAGAATGATAGTCGTACCATCCTGTTTGAAAGTATTTGAAATTGTCAGAGTAATGCCCCTCACTGGTAGTTAGATCTCTTCTTTTTTTAAAAACAGTGTTTTACACATAAAGTCTCCCAGATAAAACAGATAACACCTAAAAGAGATGTCCTCTCTAACACTGCAAACGCAGCATGATGTGACACTGTGCCTGCAACGTTCTCCTGCGCCTCTGGTCTTCCTCTGAAGTCGACTTTGGGAGCAGACTGTGGCTTTTTCTCAGTCACTGCCACTATTGAGTACTTTACTGTTACACTTGACAGCTTCAAAATGTGAAATTATCATCAGAGCTGAGTGCCTGTTCCTCTCTTTTTTTCACATCCTTTCAGAGAACCAGTCATCAGTCAAATGCAAAAAAGAGATGACAATTAGTAAAGGAGGGGGTTGAAAGAGTGAGAAGTTTCTAAATACAGCCATACTGGCGCAGCACCAGTTTTATCACTGTGCTTCATCTGTGATTCATCTGTGCAGGAACCCTCTTTCCTTTTTTTTCTGCCTTTCTTTCTTTCTCTCTCGGTGCTCCTTCTCTCTGTCCTTTGTCAAGCCTCTGATTTCAGAGTTGTGAGGGTGATTTGCTGTTGCCTGTGTGTGATCATCACCAGGCCATTGTATTTGGCCATGGACGTCAACTAATGGAGCTCTAAGTTTCCTTTTCAGGCGTCTCTCTGTCTATCTTGGCAACAGGTACTGTACCGGTTCCCACATCATGTAAGACTTCGATGCCATAGTGCATCAAGCACGGAGAACAGTAGATCACAAGGCTCACAGATCCAGACTGTATACCTTGTTGTGTAACAGCAACATAATCACAGGTGCCTGCTCAGATATCCTTTGCATGTCTGCGTCTAAATGAGAGGGCTTTACCTCCTAGGGAAACGGCTAAGTGGGATTCACTGCTGCTTCCATGACTACAGGTATAACACATTTCCATTATTTTCAGAACAACGAGAGCTAACAGGAATGACAAAGGCTGTAGTTGTAGTTTTTATTTTTTTATTTTACACCATCTCCATTCAATGCATCTTCATTTTTTCAGTTGAAGCAGTTTTTTTTTTTTAGTTTTTTTTTTTTTAATGAATCCTTAACTAGAGAGTAAAACGTGATGCAATTGAATTTGCCATATCAGGCACAGTTGAAGTAAAATAAATGACGTTTAAAACACACCTTAAGAGACTTGGTCTAAAAAAAAGAAAATTGGAGATCCAGGTAACATGCTTAGGTGTTGAAAAAGCATCTTGGAGGGGAGACAGAGGAAAAAGTGATGCAGGAAGTAATGAAGTAGCTCTGCTTCTATCAGTTTTGTGCAGCAAGGTGTAATTTGCATTAATCAGAGGGACCCTAATTATAAACTTTTCATGATCTCTCTGGTCATAGTGACTGTGGCCTTTCATTTTTTTTTTCTTATACAATGACACTAGCCTAGGGCAGACGCTGCACAGGAGCTCTGTTGACTTATTGCTGCTGACAGCTCAATCTCTCTCCATCATAATCAAGAAATATCATCTTAAGGGTTTTGACACACAAAGGGGAACTTAGGAAATACTTTCTCTGGCCGTTAAATGTACTTGAATTTAATTAAAACAGCATGTGTACATAGTATTAAAGAATGCATATTAAGTAAAGATGCGAAAACTTACGGTCGATTATTTTGATACTTTAAACGTGCAGGCTCGTACATCACTGGATCTTCCTCTGCCTTGTTACCTTTCATTTCAGCAATCATTTATCCTACACTAATGCATCGTTTTAATTGTGTGGAAGCCCAGAAGAGCCATGAACTCTTCCCTCCTCCCTGCCTCCTTCCTCAGCTTGTCGCTAAGCACCCCAATTACATTACTCTCCAAGACTCCTGTCTGATGCAACTATTTCTGGCTTTGGAGCCATTCCTGTTCATTTCATTTTTGCAACTACATTTCTTGTCAGCAGGAATTAGGAATGTGATATTACTGTACTCCCACTGGATGAAGCAGTTGTGAAAAGGTCTTCTTGTTCTTGGGCCCAGCTGGTTGTTGTTTAGGGGTAAAGTGTATATGCGTTGTACTACGTAATAAAATATCTCAGATAAAGTTTAAGAAGACAGTATAAGTATAAACCCTTCAGTTTGTTTGTTTTTTTTTAATGGATGTATGTGTTTTATTAATCTCAACCTCAGTTTAACTTACACCATAATACATGCATTTGATAATATTTCCATTAATGATCTGTTCACTGTCACCTGCCATCAAGCACTAAACATCTCCAGTATTATATCATCCCTCCTCATATTTGCGAGCCTAACCCACAGCTCATTATAAGACAGCTATGACGCTGCTAGATTTATGCAAAAAAGAAAGAAAGAAAGAAAAAAAGAAACCAGCACCACAGCAAGGCCTTCCACAACACCTACACTGTCAGTCACAGAGCCGCGGCTACATGTGAACACAGAGTTTAAATGCATTTTATTCCTACACCTGTGCTTGACGTCCTTCCTTCTCCACGCCGCACTGTGGGAGGGCGGTGATACTTTGAATCAAGGAAAAATGTGGCAATGATGTAGATTTGATGTGACTGACATTTTAACTACCGACAGTAACATTAAGTCGATTTTACCACATAATAGGGACTATTTGTGGCCAGCATTTTTTTTTTGTGTATTTTGCAGTCAGCTAAGTGGTTATACAACCAATTAATAAAAGACAACCTATCTGAGTGGCTTGTAGGTGTTCAGTATAGGTAATTCTCAAATACTAGTCCTTTGCATCTAATCACAGTAACTGTCTTAAATAGATTACCTCTTAACCTTGTCTCAGTCTTTTTTTGTAATTTGTGATTTTCTGATTATTCCACTTAATTCAAAATACTGTATTTGTCTCTAAGGGGATGATTTAAAAGGCACATCGTAGCAGCATGACACGAAACACAAGACACATGTCATTAAACATTTGTTTGTTTAACTGTCATTCTCTTTGAGAATTAAAATCCTATCATACGACAAAATCAAGACAAAAATCATGAAATAAAGCTGCAATATACAATGCTTTCAACATTGTAAGTTCCTTTAGTTGGACAAAAGTTGGACCCTTTATCATATATAATTTTTGATATATTTTATTATATTTTATGGTTTCAAATTGTTATTTGGAGGCATTTATGTTACATTGATTTTAGAGTAAACTTACTTGATTTCAAGTAAAAAAAAAAAAAAATGGAAAAAAGCAGACAGTATGAACCTAAACTGTTTCCTGTCAGGTCATGTCAGCTTTGTTATATCTAATAAAGTACATCCAGTTTTGCTTTGTATCCCTACAAAACATTAAATAAACATGTTTGGATAGAGTCAATTTAGGGCCAGATGAGCAATCACTGAGTATCGTTAAAGAATTGTTCATAAAATTCTAGCATTTTGTGATTATGAGTTTTAATTACCTTATTTATCTTCTCTATATATAGTTTTATTAGTTCCGTTTCTTAGCGCTGCCTTAGTTGACCAAGTCTACCTGTGGTGTTTTTCAGCCCACGGTTCTTAATTTCTTTCCACTTCCACTTAGCTCGAGCGTACTTTATCCCCTTTAGGTGCTAATGCCAGTCTGTGGTGGATTTGAGTTTATGTAACAGCTTGATTCTTTTCCACAGTTAAAATCTATGGTTAACGCTGCTTGCTGCTGCTTTTGGGGGCAGTATTGATGTCTGAAAACAGTGGATGACATTTTCTTCATTCTTTGACAACAGGAATCAGAAGAACTGTGCAGTTTATGTAACTTACCTGAATTTTGAATCCTCGCTGTTCGCAAGAGTTTTGTTATCTAATGTGCTGCGCGGGGACACGGCGAGGTGGGGGGGCAGTTTCTATGCTTTCCAGTGTCTGCATGTTGGCAGCACGTAGAGAAAAAACTCTTGTCTGCCATTTCCACTGATGCCTAGGGGGTTGGAAATGAATCGTCCCAGGATCCAGTTTCCTCAAAGGAACCCCTTACCTCACTGCTTTCCCCCTCGATTCATTGTTTTATTAATCATACAGTCATAAATACTTGTACGTTTGCTTATCAGTTTTATTTTTTTCATTAGAATGTGAAATGAATTTTGGTCAGTGTTAACAATGAAAGGGCTCGATTCAATTAAACTCGCACTTTAACGAGTGAATGTGTGAGCAGGATATACAGTATTATGTGGACGTGTTAGTAGTTTATTGTTTTTACTATTCAGGTGAGTTGCAAACTAAAGATGTGTTATCCACAGATATCATGCATTTCTTGAAAGAAGGATTTACATCTCTCTTGGTGATATTCACTTTTGTGTTTTGATAGTGTAAGTGGAGTAAACTGCCAAAAATGTACGGTGAAACTCTTCTAAAGCAGTTGACTCGTGGCCATTGTTGATAGGGCATCTTGGAATTAAACCTGGAAACATCTTCCATCCAGTCCTTAAACTTTCATAAAGTTCAATGTAAATGTGTCATGTAAATGTATTTATTTTTAATGGCTCAAAATAAATAAAAGGGTTGAATGTTCCACAGGCTAAAACAGTTTATAACTATAATAATATATGCTTACCTATCCTGCACTCATTTTTATTTATTTTTATGAGTGTGGAGGGCTTTAATGTGGCCTCTTAGGTCAAGTAAGTTAAAAAATCTTGTGTCTATGTAACTTATGGAAGACGATATCATTATGAATGAAGCTTTGTCCATCTTTACTACAGAGAAAACAAGTATATGCACACACAACCAGGACACTCAGTTCTGCTCAAAGTGAATTATACTCTTCAAAGTTTTAAAATCCCCAGCATTTCTTGTAAATTGGCTTACTTTAAATAGCAGAATGAGGACAAGGAGAGCACTTAGGAGTCACCAGGCACACTGTGACTTCAGGAGAGTTATTGTATGTGTACTATATCCCTCAGTGTTCTGTTCTTCTAACCTTGATAGTGAAACCGTTGCGTTAATTGACAGTATCTGTAGATATCATAAGTTATTTCCAATAATGAGACTGGTGCCTGACTTTACACAGCAGTTAAAAAGGACCAAAAAAAGTTACTTATGCACAGCGCTAGACTTAATTGAAATCTGTGTTTGTTGTTGTGTATAATTCTCCATGTACTTGTTTTCAGATTTGTCTGTGAGTGGGTGTACCTCTCTGTTAGAACTTGACTCCTTGTTCTTCTCTCATGATTGCGTGCACGTTCACAAAGGAGGATGTGTCCACACACAGCTATTTGTAGCAGGTCTGGCTCCCTGGGAACCCATCCTCCATCTGTCTGTTCCACACAGCCGAGTCCAGCTAAGCCCTAATTTTACCCTAAATTTACCAGCAGCTGACCCTTTTTCTCGCTGGCATTATAGACCCTGTTATCGCCCTGCATGGCTAAAACTGTCTCCTTGATTTCTCACTCACTCCCTCTGCGCTGTGGTCTCTTCCTCACTCTCACCAGCATACACATGAATAAAGACCTATCTTTACTCTCTGTATGCTCTTTCACACACTCGGGCACAGTCATTTTCACACCTACGCGCACTTATATGTGCCGTCTCTAGAATAGACACAAGAAACGGCAGATATGTACCAAATGGGTAAGAGCTTTTGGAAGTCGGAGATATCATTTGACGAGTGATATTTTCATGAAGGATGTGCTGTGTGTGACTGGCATATTGAGATACTGAAAAATAGGCCTGTGGCCTCTGAAAATTAATTAACCAGTGCTGCATATGGTGGTTTTGTGCAGGCATATGGTGAAATACCACTTGCCCTTTTAGCTTGGGGCCTGTTCGAGAATGCAACAAGATGCCATTCATAAGACAAAGCTAAGAGGTTCTGCTTCAGTCTGAAGCTTGACCAAAGCGGACATGCTGAAACCATGTAATAAATTTCATTTAATGACCATATCTGTAATTTTATATCAATAAAACCATTGAAACTTAATAAAGAACCTTTTTGAGGTAGTCACCAGTTTCCAATCATATCATTATATCCTAATTAAACCATCGGGAGACGTTCAATGTGTTTGTAATCTACGGAGCCAATCAATTTTTGTATATTATATGTGGCAACGGACACTCGAGCCATTTTCACAAACGCACAGCAGCCTTGGAATTTTCTAGAAATAACCCCGTCGAGCTGCGTCGAAGACTTTAAATGTTTGTTTCAGTCGGGCCAGTCATGCGGACTGCACCCTGCCAACTCCCAAATTTAAATTCTTCATAATGTCTTATTGACCCTTTTTTGTAAATAAAGCAGGTAATTGTTTGGAGGGTTCACAGTGAGGGGATTTCTTCTCTGATGACATTACTGTCATATGATTACATGAAACAGTCAGAATACAAACTGAGGGTGAACAAGAAGAGTTAAACATAAAAAAAAAAGGTCCCACTTCTTAAGAATCGTGTTTTTGAAGTGGTGACTGTAAAGCTCAACACTGAAATCGTCCGACAAATTCTATCATATTTTTTGCAACTTAGCGTCAAATTTGAAACCAGCCAGTCAGACATGAAGGTTGGGGTCTCAGAAGTTCATGTGAGCTGAAACGACAATTAGTGTGAAAACTGACAGCTGATGTTTGATTTTCTTGGATCATCATAAACAGCTGAACATAAAGTCCATCTCAAAAGTTGGACTCAAAACTAAAATCTTACATTATGATGTAGCAAATAAAAATAACAGTGATGAATTGTATTTTGTAGATAAATTGTTTGATGTGTTTTTTTGTCATCGTTCCCAATGGGAGAGCTTTTCATGTAGGGCCCAGTGTTGCATGGCAGGAGTTGATAGCTAGGCTGCAGCAGTGTCGTTGCGTCAGCTGTATTCTCCATTGAGGCTTTACACTAATTCACTACATCCGATCCCACAGCAAGGCCCTCAATGGCCTCGCTCGTGGGCTCCAGAGGCCAAACATTTCTGCCATTGTTCCCTCCAGTGAAGCTGGATTTAAAAAGCTGGCCTGGGAAGGGGATGATATTCAGCAACTTTTTAGGACTGCTACTGTACGCACGTGGGAATTTTACCAGTATATTTTGTTGATTGGTAATAAAACGTGTAATCTTGTGTGTCTAGTTCATGTCATGCAGTTGGTTCCTAAATTTGTCACATCATATGGTTTCTCTTCCTAATGCGGACAATAAGTAAACTGGCGCCATGTTTTATAGACATAGAAAATTTCCAGGATGCAAATTTCCCCTGAAATCTGGGATTGTCAACTGTGCGTGTCTTTGCATGTTTTAGTGTTACTAATCTGTGAAAAGACGGTCCGATTCACTTTGTTTCTGAGTGAGTTTAAGCTTTTTGAATTGCTTTCCCTCTTTAACAGTTCTCGCCGTGGGTGTGCGGATGACAAGTGAGAAATAGACTGAGGCTGTGTGAAATTTATAAAGTCAAGTTTCATTTTATTTGTGGGAATCACAAATGTTTGGCAAACGTTAAGAGTGTAAGATCTGATATCAGTTATCTTGAATTAGCATTTGAGATAATATGAAATACTATGCAAATTATAGTACTTCTCACAATCTGTGATTAGGATTTGTGTGCTCCAGATCCCGAGACACAAAATTCCTTAAAGCAATGCCAAGCCTCATACTAGGAAGTTGAAATGAAAATAAATGTTTAGCATGTTAATTATTAGTACATACATCTCAACTCCCTAACTCATAGCTGATATTTTCTTCATTAATGACTTATTGCAGCAGTGGAACCTGGTTTTGTATAAGGAGGACTGCTCTGATCTTCGTGGAGGTCCTTGTTTTGCAGATGCAGTTTTAACTTTTCCCTTTTTCACTTTCCATCTGTAAGAGTCTGTTCTAGGTTTGCTGTGCTGATTGCCTCCATTACTACAAAATTAATACAAAAAAGTCTACAGGAATTAAAGAGATAAATTATAAAAATCTTTGCAGTATTGCAGGAAACAAAACATATTTCACAATAAAATGCTGTGCACACACAGTGAAAACACAGTTGGCTGCTCTACTCACATAATAATTTGTAAGCAACTGATAGAAGAAAAAAGAACAAATAAATAACACATTTCCTTTTTTTCTTCTGTTTTGACTTCATATTCTTTTAAGATGTTTTTATTTTTTGATTTGGTTTTCATTGCGATTTTAAACATTTTTCTTTAAATATTTAAATAATTAATTAAGGTAATCTCTACATTCAATCATGATTAAAGGTAGGAGAGTAAAACAAATAGTTCATAATTTTTCAAAATTTTTAGAAGAGACCCAACATGTGTAAATCTAGCAAAAAGAATGAATGTTCACATTTTAGTCTTTAACACCAATTTGGTTGTCAAACATTAAGACTGCAAAGAGTTTTATGCATCTGGAAACTTAGTATTTGGTGCCCGTACCATATTAACAAGTTGCTATACTGTCTGTTTGCCAATTATTTGGAAAAAAAAAACAACATTTACTAGCAATTTTGTTAGGTTCAGCTATAAAAATATGTTTTTAAATCAAATAGAGTAGCTTGCGTTAGCTTTAGGGGAGACGACTTCACCTGGTAATAAAATATGTTGGATCAGACGGTCAGAGAGGACACACTGACTCTCACTCACACCCACGCTTCTTCAGAAAACCAACATCTGCTGCAAGATCCACATGCATATACGCCTCACTGATGAAGGTTCAGCCAAATCATGGTAACAACCATTAATATTTATGCAGAAAGTTGTGATGAAACAAAAACAGATTTAGGCAAGACGGGTACCCGCCGAACATTTAACTCCATCAGAGACCATTTAAAATGTCTATTTAGGTTTGAAGTTGTTGTATCCTTTGAGACTTCCCAAAATGAGGACTTGTTTTTGCACTCATAAAGATGGAGTTAAGAGCGATATTAGACTCAAACTTTCTGTCATGTAAAGAACAAAAAGTATATCAGCTTCAGCGGTGATAAGATCCAGACTGTGATAAATTGTTTCTCCTTGATTCTTTTCTTTCCCAGGTATTCTTTTTTTAGATTTACTGGAATCACTGTTCTGTTAAATGACCCAGTTTCAGTCCAGCATCAGTCGAACACATGGACTCTATACTTTGTTATACACAAGAATTCACAGTGATAGTCTGCATCTCAGTGCAAATTACTGAGCTATGCCTTTTCCGAATCTAATCATTAAAACATTAAATGCATTAAAACGTAATGCTCTATGTTCATAACACTATCCAACTCAGGAGGTACTGCGATGGGGTGTTCTCATTATGGCGGAGAGGCCCCTCGCTGAGCCCTCATGTCAACATTCGGCTTCGACCCACAGCACCATGAAAGAAGAGGTGCTTTCTGGCAGTCACCACTCTTCTCTGTTACACTGTTGGGGAGAGGCTCTTATTAACCTGACAATACACACATAAGCAGGATTAGAAACAGAGAACATCCCCTGAGGTTCGGTCTCACCTGTAACTCCATCGCATCCTAACTAAACACTGCCCTTTATTTTAAAAGACATTCAACTACAATTCAGATGCAGCGAGGTCAGCCTTATAGTCCGGAATCGTTTCTCTCATACTTATGTTTATGTTCGTTTTATCAAAGAAATGCATAATATAGAATTTAAAAAAAATTGACAGGCTTTAAGTGTAAGTCTTTTGTCATTTCTGAACATTTGTGTAAAGCAATATTCATAAAACCTTACTGGAGACAGTGTACGTTTTATGTGTTACATATAAGTGTCTTTTCTCATGGTCGAAAATACAAACGCAGCTGAATTTTATTTGAAAATAAATTAAAAGTAAACCAAACAACCAAGATGAGCCCGCCTCTTACTTTTAGATATTTTTATTTTGCGTTAAACCACGTCCAATCGCTTTGGTTTTTTAAGTACAGTAATACAGACAGGAAACATTTTTCTATAAAGCATCTATCATTTTGTCTCATAAAATTGCGTTGACTTGGCTGATTGATTGATTGATTAAGTAACTTTCTGTTATATTCTACAAGGATTCAACCTACTTGTAGTGAATCAGTAATAAAGGATTTATTCTGTTAAATGGGAAGTAAGTTTCTTTGACCGTAACATTTTGTTTCATAAGTGTATTCATAACACTTTATCGCCATAAGCAGGTAAACATTAGTATAGTATGATGCATATATGAAAAAGTACCAGAAACATTCTCAAATATTATACTGATATGCATCAAGAGGAACTCCAGTATTATAGCTGGCAGGAGAATGAGCCCTTCATCTTTCAGCAACTGGCAGCAGTCTTGTAATTACTGTAATTGGCTGGTGAGGAAGCGGGTGTGGTGACATGGAAGAGCAATGGTACCACCCTGATCACTGGCCTCTGCCTGTCCTCTGAGCATCATCGCCTCGGCTGCGCCATCACCTCCAACCACACCGCTGTCCTGGATTGTGTTTCAGTAGTTCATACTTTGCATCCAACCCTCCCTTCCAGAGGACCCCACAGGGACGGTTTCTGAATTTCTGTTCATGAGGAAGGCCTGTAGTTTTTATTCAAAGCTTTACTGCTGCAGAACACTGACCTCTGCATATTTATTTATATCTGCATAATTTTGTTTCATGTAAGCTAAAACAACTTTTAGCTGGGTTCCTTGATTTTTTTATTTTTTTTACTGATGATTCTAGGAAACTAAAAATAACATAATTTGATCTATTAATTGATGCAAAACATTGCATGCCTGTATGAATGCATGCGGGCCGATGCAGAGAAGCTGAATGTATGAACCCTGATGGAGTAAACGCTTTGTTGTTATTTCTTTTCAGTTTTTTTTCACTACTATTCCCTCATAAACTTGTTTTTTTTCGATGACAGATCTGAGGGGCAGAGCAGTTTTGGAGGAGGCAGGAGGAAAGGGAAGGAAAACAACAGAGTATAGGTCTGTCACCCTAGTTTAGTGTCACGGCCTGTGGAGAGAGACTCCAAGGCAAGGAACCAAAAGAGCGGTGGCACTCTCAGGACGCGCAACCTTTTCCCAGCAGTCACCCTGGATTGCCCTCTTCACTGGACATCCCAGGAGTGAATGTTTACTTCTTATTGACAATCTATTTTATACTTCAACATCACTTTAGGTGTAAAACAATCAGAAGGACTGCAGTTTTACACTGTTCTTGTGTCATTATTGTGTTATTTATTTAACCTCTATAGAAAAATATGGTAAAATGTGCACTATATTTGTTATTTATATATATATATTTATTTTCATATGGTTGCTTTTTATTATTATCTTGCTACATTTTCAATAATTCTGAGAAAGCTACAGCAGCTGGCGTGTGAACTGGATGCATTCAGCTGCAGATTACATGTGCACAGTAGGCAGAGAGAGCAATTAAACAAACCGAAGTGAGAGAAATATCAGCTGATAAAAGCTGAAAGTAGCACCTCTCACTGAACACAAAATGCCTTTTTGTTGCTTTGCATCTAAAGGTTTCTTTGTGTTGCTAGTTTGGTCATTTTAACAGCTCTGTGATGGATTTTTTGCTTCTTCACTGGTGTTGAAAACTGCATGTGAAGATCGTTGCACCTTCTTATTTGGATGAAATAGGGCATAAACGCAGTTTCATCAGGTTTTGTTTGGCCATATTAGTGATTGTTCATTCCCCCTCTAATGTTGTGGCTCCAGGAAGGGGAATGCTTGCCGATGGCCCGGGAAGACAATCGTGGTTGTAATAGAATAAATCCCGCTTTATGGGCTACTTCCCATCTATATCTAGCATTGAGACTATGAGCCTATTTGCATACCTATGTCAGTATCCAGCTTAAACTGCACCGATTCACAATGCTGCTGTTGCAGGAAAAGTCTTGCTTCCTGGTAAATGTTTTTTTAAAAGCTATAGCTGTTTAAGATCAGTGCAGGCTTGCTTATCTGAATGCATTTGTATTTTATGTCAATTATGACAGTATTTAGAATAAGTGGCTCTCCATGAAGTGAAAAAAAAGAAAAACATATAGGAAAACACATAATATTTGGAACAATGTGTCCATATTTTTATTAATGATGAACTAGCCTATAAAATGTGTTACATTTGGAAATCATTGGTACATCGGGTTGGAAGAGAGTAGCTGTTCCATAGGAAGAACTTCAACTCCTTCAGTTAAAGTTTTGTTTATATTTATGTAATTTCCTGTAGATATAGTGGGATATTGAGTAATCTGGGAGAAATTTGGAATACATATTCTGCTCCACCGCTGAGAGAAGCCAGTTGAGATGGTTCAGGTATATATTAAGCCTCATTTCCACTGAGCAGTTCAGTCCAAGCCAGAACAGCTTGTAAGGGTTAGAGTGGTCCAGCCAGTTCAGGTGAACATTCCCACTGCAAGTTGGACCGCCACTGGGCATGCGGGGTTTAGACCAAATGACTAGCAGGGTGCCATACTAACGACAACAAACGTGCCGTCACAAACAACAACACTGGAGGTCATCCACCCAACTCACTGTGAACCACGCTATCACCAACTATAGCTAGGAAAGTTTGTAGTTCCAGAGCCAACCAGACCTAACTGTTGTTGGTGGGCTTCCTTTTCCTGTTATCTTTCCAATGTTGACTGGACGACAACTTGGTGTTTGTTTCACACTTGCTTTTGTTCTGAGCAGTGACGTTTTTCTGTCGGCCAATCAACAGATGGCATTGTGTGATGCTAGTACCTCCGCCCTAAACGTACCGTACCATTTTCCTATGGACCTACAACTGAAGGGGGCTAAGGAATGGTGCAGTTTGGTTCAGTTGTACGGGACCCTTTTATAATGGAAACACATAAAGTAGTGCACCCGACTGTACCAGCCCGGACTAGTGGAAAACAGAGGTTTAGGCTACTACCTAAGAAAGTGTTTTGGGTCTGGCTCAAGGAGGAGGTGCCAAAGGACCAAGACACACTGGCGGAATCATATTTCCATGGCCCTGGAACTCCTTGATGCTTTGATGGAAGAGCTGTAGGAGGTGGCAGGAAAGAGGTCTGGACTTCTGATTGCTGCCCTAGCAACCTGAACCTAGTCAGGGTTGATAAACAGAAGTTAAAGCGTATTTGGAAATCATTATTCAAATGTTATATTTAAAAAAAACTGGAGTTTCCTTTAGGAACTATTGGGGCCTTTAAATGAACCATAGCTGGAGCAGCAAAAGTTATAATTCAGCGCACTGGACTCTCCACCAACAAATAACAGGGTAATACTAAAGAACCAAACCTGTTAGTATGCAGTTCAGGTTTACTGCTTAAGCATGACTACATTTATCTTTTAAAATACCATATTTTGTTTGGATAAAGCTGGAAATTTCAAAAGTCCAGACAAAACAAATTAAAATGGCCTTAAACGTCAGTTATAAACAGTGTGCTTCATCTGTCATCCGTGTGAGGCCTGTCTGGGACCTTCACTAAGCAAATTTATTTGCTCATATAGTAATCAGTGGCAGGGTTTTTTTATGGTTAATTTGTTTCTTTGAGTTCTGTGAATTCCCCATGGCCTTTTCCTCTGGGAACATCCAATCAACTCCGGTGTAATTGGAGCCGCGTTAAGATGATCTGCAAAAGTAAGGACATCGTCTCTAATCAAACACACACAATGTGAACTGTAGCGCTGTGGACAGAGCAATTACTTCTTCACCACTGGTACTTTTGGCCACAATAGGCAGCAGCATGTCCACATGGAGTTGGTTCCTCTAATAAGATGCAGTACATTTTCTCACTTTTTCTCCTCATAACCTTTAAGAAAATTCATAATTATCCAGACCTGGTAGTCTTTTCATCTAAAGGGTTCAACACAGCTGCCTTGTCCGGCCTTCATTAAAATATCCATCTTCTATACCCACTTCTGCCTGTTTAGGGTAGTGGTGGTGGGGTGGTGTGGAGTCCCCAGTTCATCACAGACACACTGACAAACAGTGTGTCTTTGTACACAATGTACTACTCAGAATGACCAATAAACCTATATTATGCATGTTTTAGGACCGTAAGAGGAAGCCAGAATACTTAGAGGAAACCCACACAGGCACAGGGAGAATATGAATATCTTTGAGGAGATTTCAGGTCGTTTAGAAACAATCATCTACCACACAGCTGTCTCTATATTATGCACTTGACCAATTTCACTTTATTTGGTCAGGCGGATCTAGCTTCTTCCCACTTTTGCTTCCTGTTTTATTTTTGTTTTGTTTTGTTTTTTTAATTGAAAAAAGGGGCTTCACTTTGTGCTTGTTCTTGTGCACTCTCTGGGGAATTATAAAGTGCTGTGTGCTTTTATAGACCTCAGCACCACTGAGCCTACAGCTATCAAGCAAAGCAATGTCAAAGAAGTGAGAGTCCCCAAGTACAACAGGACTCTACATTTTGCAGGGTCAGTGTGGTTTCCCTTTTTTCTCACCTACTGTTAAATCAAAGCAGGGTGAGCTAGTATCACACTTCATCTCTTTAGATCACAGTTGATCTTTATTTGGGTGGTAATAGATTTCCTCTGGGTTTTATAACCTATCGCAAGTTGAAGTGTTTGGTAGATTAATGAGAAAATATAAAATATAATAATAATTATATATATATATATATATATATATATATATCATGTGCATGTGTATGTGAAATTGCTGATATCCAACATTTGCCATCTGCCCCTTTGATTCCTGTTATCATCTTATGAATGCTGGTTAACTCATCAAAATGCATGTAAATCTGGCTGCTTTTGCTGATGAAGTGATTCCGTAGCCTGCTTATACAAATGGTACTTTAATCTGGATCGAAGCCAAATATTGTGCAAAAACACAGATCTTTTGCAGCTGCTTGGGTCTGGTATTGCTACCTTGGGTGGTGTGTTAAAATACTGCTCATATGTTGCAATGATTCATTCAACTTCACAACCTTTTTTTTTCTGCTGATTGAATCAAAACTCCTTTTCTGCTGTGTATGGATCTGTGATTAAGCTAAAGGCTGCAGAGCAGGATTTGTCCTTCTTTGCTCCAGCTCTTGTCTATTTCTCTCCAATCAAGCTATCTAATCTTATTACTTCACTAATTAACTGCAGCCAGTGGTATTTATAGTATCTAGGTCAGCATGATGCTTGTATGACCTGGCTGGATTTGTGAAGCTAGACTCTAAGTAATAATCTGTGACATTCTGATAAAGATGGTTTTACCCTTTCCTGTTCCTGACAAAAACAGCTTATTAAGCGATTAACAGTTTATGAAAACCCTTCCAAAAATCCTGCAGCAATAACACACACTTGAATATTTTGTTTGGCAACCTTTTCACTTTAATTACAGCACGCATTCACGATTACATAATTTCAATAAGCTTAAGAAATATCACAGAATTTATTTCTGTCCAGAGTTGCATTGTTTTTTTTTTCTTATTAAGATCTTGTATTAATGAAAGCAGGAGTCTGAACCCTGTGTAAAGTCTTCTCCAGCCCATTCCAAAGACTTAACATGTGACAAAGTCGTGTATCACGCTTTCACAATTTAAACCTGAAAATATCCTTGGAAAAAAACCCAAAAAAACTATTGATGGAAAACCTTGCAATTCATTCATGTAGTCATGTGACCTCATTTTATGTGAGTTTAATGGTGCTAAACTTGGACCAGACCAACTAAAGCAAACCCAGATCATAAGAGCGCCTCTTCGGGCTTACGTGGCAGGTAGTAGACATGACATGCATCATTTCATCCCACGCTTTTCTAACCCTGATGCCTTCATCACTCTGGAGCAAAGTAAATCTGGACACATCAGACCATCGTCCACTACTCCAGAGTCACATCTTTTTGATGCAACTGTAACCACTTTTTGATTCATATTGCTTGAAAGTCTCTACACTGTTTTTTTTTTTTTTAAATCTCAACACCTTGAGGTCTTGTCACATTCTGACCACTGACATGCTCTTACTTTTAATATTAAAGATTGTAGTGAGCTCTATTGTTTATTTACTTTTATTAGATTTCAGCAAACACTCTAACCCAGATCATTCATGATTTTTTCCCGTCAACATTTCTTCCTCAGGGATCGTGCTTCACCGCTACCATTTCAGATTATAATGATGTATTGGACAGTTCTTAACCTTGTTGCAGCAGTTCAAACAGTCTATTTGTTTTGTTTGTTTCGTACAGACTAATACATTGACGTTTCTGAAATAGAGTAACTTCATTTCAACAACCACAGAATGTGTCTTCTGACGTGCTTGTTCAAGTAATGAGAACCGTCTCACTGCATCAGCGAAACAACTTGTCTCCAGCGGAGACATTTTAATCACATTTTAATCACAGCAGCACTTTTCCAATGGGAGGCTACCTATTTGATTAGTTAAATCCAGATCACTATTTCGGGAACCCTTTTGATGTTAATAACTCATGTTTTAAAGAATTTGCATCAATTATTGGCCAAAACTCTGTCTCCTCGCCGGTCAAGTACAGCTGTGACCTTCAATGAGACACATCTTTTGAAACAGCTAAGAGGGAGTCTGAAGAATAATGTGAAGCGACAGGAATGATCACCACTGACCTGCCCACACAGGGAAACATCCAGTCCATAAACTTTCCCACAAGAACTTCCTCCAGCCTGTTAAAGTTACAATAAAAGGATTTCTTCAAATGTTGTAAAGTAAGGATTACCCCCTTAGCCCCCCTTTTGCATCATCTCCATGTTGAGGGACTTCTTTTGAAGGGTACAAGGTTGCTGAAAGTTGGTAAATGAAAAGAGTCAACAAAAATGCAGAATTTTAACTTACCCATGACAACATGGATGCAGCAAAGTAAAATCAGATTCTGATTGAAAGGGCCAACTGTGAATTGTTAGTCTTCCTACTCGTGGTGAGTGTTTTCTCAACCACGCTCTCTTTGTCTGCTCTCTTAGTGCTTTGCAATCACACTCAAAATGAATCATCTACCACTCTGAATGCATTGTTTCTGACCAGGTTACACGCTGCGCCGGCATTGGTGCTGCGGCTGAACAAACCTCAGCTGAACCTCGTCTCTACCACCCTCATTCGCTGAGTTTGCACCCGGTGCTCTCCTCTTAGTTTAACACGAGTCGATCTCAGGGTGATGAGCAATGCATCAGAGTCCAGTCTCTTTCTGACTGGATACGTAAAAAAACAGCAGTGGCAGAATGAAAGATTTTTGTATATGCTGTTTCTGGAAAGACAAAGCTGACAAGACAGATAGCTGATCTAAAGACATTTGCTTACGTTTTAAAATTAAAAATACTAATGAACTAATGGCAAAACTTCACTCCTTCAAGCCTGATTTTACTCTGTGAATGCTAATTCAATAGATGATTTCCCAACATCTACTCGTTATATTCTCAAATTAGAGGAGCCTTGTCTTTTGCAAGAAGCCATATTAAAGGATCTGCAGAAGATCACACATAAATACCTGTGATTATTGATTTTCACTTCCATACTCTACCTGACACCTTGGAAGAGGAGGCGTTGCAGGTTAGGAGGAGCAGTTGCTTTGAACACTGCTGGCTTTTATCGGCTGTCTCTGTCGATCTGTGTGCATGTAGCAGATGCATGCATGCAGGTAATACTTTGTTTCTGACAGAGAAAGTGAGCCGTTTATCTTTGGACTCTAACAACTCTGGGCTTGCAGGTATCGCTTCGAGGGTCTTCGTGTCAGACCCACGAGGATTTTTCATGTGCTTTTCATGTTGCAGTTTTAAATTTTAACCAGACTCCACATCTCGCTCCCCCACCTGTCTGGACATACATACGCTGGTCACCTGAAACCCAGCACCACAGCCACCTGCAAGCGTCATTTGTCACTTTCACTACAACGCTTTGCACATGGGCTCCTTGTACACTCACCTAAAAACTGTGAGTGACTGCGTAAGGGCGTAAAGCACAGCAGAATTAAACTATGAGAGAGTAGCATGCAGCAAAAGCAAAATCAGGCATTGCATCATGTTGCATGAAGCCGTTCCCATCCTCATTTCTGTTTTATTTTTTTTTTCTTCCAGTAAAAACATTGTGTTTTGTTTCCTGTCATGGCTGCCAGTGGTTATGGTTGCATCCCTGCATCCCTGCAGCTTGCAGTCTGGCTGACAAACCTTTTTCCATTTTTGCATGATGAATCAGGTGCTGGCTGAGTCTTTCAGCAAAGCTGTCTCCTCACTTTCACTGGCCAACGCTAAGACAACCTGGCTCTCTGCCCTTTCAGCCGCCTTTTCCTACCACCCTCTCACATTGTGTCTGACCACCCCATGTCCCCGAACCTACAACCTGAACCCCCACCCTGCGGACCCACAGCGCTCCATCGAGTGAAGATGTAAACTAAGCTAGTCACTAACACCAACACGCCCTCTTCCATTATTCATCTCTCCCTTTAATGAGTTTTCCATCCACCTCTCGGTATCTACCTAAATTAAAAGAAACAGTTGCTTTGAGTATCATCCAAGTATTGAGCATCTATTTTTCACTGAGGGAAAATAATCCCTATATGATGAGCAGCACAATGAGACAGTTAAATGTGGAAAATTGCGGGTACATTTTTCAGAGGAGAGGCTGCCCTAAAAAGCAGCATCCGCTGGAAAACACAAGGCGCTGCACCAGACCTCATTTGCCATTCACATATTTTTTCCTGAAACCTGATCATATCAACTCTATCTTGATTACTTTAGGAACCCAAGATCTGCTTACGTGTACGATTCCCAGCAGTCTAGTCAAATATTACAGAAATGAGGCTGGGAATTGCTCCTCTTCTGTGACCCTCTTTTCCTTTAAACACTATAGAGCTGTCTAGGCTTTCACTGGCGTGCCAGTCCAAATGCTAGAGTGTCAATCACACAGGTAATATGTTTGTTTACATACCTGATCATGAAAAGGAGGCCAGATAAATATTTGATGGCATCTTCAAGTTACTCAGGAGCCTTATGACCCAACGCTCAGGCTGGACCTCTGCAGTCGTCGTTAAACACTGCAAGTGATATGAAGGAGTGTCTTGTTTGTTCTTGCTGTCTTCTCAATAGTGAAACAGTGGCTGAAGTGGTCCATGCGATAAAAGCAGCCACTCAGTTGTAGATGTTCTGGGACTTTTTGTTAGGGGATAATATGCGCTAATAAGGTTTTTCTTCTGTATTCATTATATGCCAATCATCACTCAGTCGCTGTGACCTCGCCTTGACTCTTGTGTACCAACACTTGTGTACCCTTCACGCACTTCACATGTATCGTCCCAGTAGACAGAGCTTAGCCAAGCATGGATCTGCACCCGTCTGCACTCTCCACCCTGTAGACACCCAGCGAAAGATGCTACATTACTCTACCCACACACACATAACAGTCCTCCTCTGATCGTGGAGAAGTTACTCTACACACTGAGGCAATGTGAAATGTATAGTCTAAACAAAAGCCAGGAAAAAGACAAAGAACGAGTGGGAAGGGAGCGAGAAAGAAGGCTGGAGATGAGACAAAAGTCTGCAGCAGCAATTAAGTGCTTAGTCATGAAAGGACATCTCATCCTACTTTTTTTTTTGTTATTGTGCTTCTCCAAATATAATGCTTAACATGAAACCATTAAGGAACTGTCAGATCAAAGTCCTCGCTGATTATTAGTCTTTAAAAAAAAAACACAGCTTAAACAGAAAACGTTTATCTCAAGATGAGTTCTTTTTTCAATTTTACTGCTTAATTTAAGGATAACTCTTTCATGGCTCACATTTCGACTATTTGACATATGCTTGGATGAAACTGAAAGAATTTCTTACTCATAAAATAAGGCGCAGACAGAATCATATAAGTATCTGTTTGTTATAGAAATATAAATGAAGTATTGGGACTAAAACCTTAAGCCCGCTGACTTTGACACTGGTTGTTGATATGACTGATAAGCCGGGTGACTGCTCATCATTTAATTGCTGGATAAGTACTTGTGCATTTGATATTAAAAAAAACAATGAAGGTGGTAGTTTCAGGAGAGCAGTAAGTGCTGAAATATTATGTTACGAAGACTTGAATTACACTTGTGCAGTCTATTGTAGATCCATTCAGTCTCTTTCTTATTAAACCAATTAAAATTACCTGCCATCATAGAGCGCCACATTTGCCTTGCCATGTGTCTTTTGACTGCGTTGTACAATGAAAACAAGCTTGATATTTATTTCATGATGGTTCAAGTGTTGTCAGGACAGCTGATAAGGTGATCAACATCAAAGCACAAAGCTGAGCTGGTAAGACAAGAAGATAGATGTTCCTAATTACAAGCATCTAATTACCTTATTGCAGCTTCCTAAATACAACATTAAATTTCCAGTTCCAGCTTTATTATATATTTTTTTACCCTATCTGTTTCCTTTTTTTTCTTGCTTCCACCATATGTCCCCCAGGGTCTCTCTGAAGCCCCTAAATAATGCACACAGTGATGAGCTTAAAGAGGCTGTATGATGGATCGCTCTCCTCCTTCTGGAGCTGTTGCATTCTTCTTGTACTCAAGCTTATTTATCATTTTCATGATAACGCTGTTCCCACGTGTATCTCTAAATATCTATATTTACAAGCAACAGTCTTAAATAATATCCTATTTTTTTTAACTCTGTGATCCATTTGTGAGCGTGACATCACAGGAGAAATAGGCCATACAAGTGCTTTGTGAACTTTTCTTACTAACAGACATTTACCAAATTGTTTAGAAATGTTGTTGTAAAGCTCTACGTAAAACTAATGTTATCTACTTATTTCCAATAATAACAACATTCAAACCATGGATGCAGTTTCTTTAAACATGTGTTAAGTCATGTGTTATTTGTTTATGATATGATTTTTGGGAGAGAATACATTGCTATCAATATTGGTATTAAAAAAGTCCTATTCAAAGAATATTCTTTATCTAAACAAATCTAATGAATGAAATTAAGTTCCTGATCTCATTAATAATGCCTCAAATGTGGTGTCAACCAAAGGTCTATTTTAAATGAATGAAGCTTTAAAGCTCTGCAGAGAAATTATCTCAATAAAAGCAGTATAAAACAAAATGTGCTGTGATCAACTGGCTCCTGAATGACCTCCCAAAAAGGCAACATTAATGTAAAAGCACTGAAAACATTTTATTTTTTTATGCATACGTATGCATAACTGTTTCCATTTTTTTAAAACGATGTCTCGTATCATAAAGCATAGGACAAATGCCTTAAGGTTAAGCATAACTACGGAGAATCAATCCCACGGGCATCACAGCTTGTTTTAAGCTTTGCTGGTGTTATTAACACTTGCAAATTTTAATGGCCTGCCTTGTCACCGTCTTTGCGTAAATTACACATCTGTCTGTTTGCATCTACGCATGTTTCAGTCTTGTGATCATGATATCTCTTGAACACCTTGAAAGGATTTTTCTGAATTTAGGCACAGCACCCACTTGGACTTAACTGATAAGCTGATTAGAGTTTGATGGCCAAAAGTCAAACTTTGTATGTGGTTTTATGTTGCTCATGTTACATTTTTCAGTCGTGGCTCACAAATGAATTTGCTGGTTAGTGCAAAAATCCATGCGGATGATTATGATGCAAGAACATCAATATCTGTACTGTTTTGTACTTGGATATACATAAACTCTGCTCTAATAAAGAGCTGAATGAAATGTCACCTTAACAATAATGGTAATTAATCTGCATTAATGCTATGTTGTATATAAACCCATGGAGTAAGTACGTACTGTTACTATTCTGCACTCTAATTAGTTTTACTGATGTTTATCCAAATATAAAACATAGTAAAACAATAATCCACTCTGCAACCAGATTCACTGTAGATAAGAAGCCTGTAATGGTGACAAAAGTGATGTCATCCCCAGAGGACCGAACAGATGACTCACAACTATATGCAGAGAAGTGGAAATACATATTGTGTTGCATTGTGATTCAGCAGCAGATTGGTATTGCTCATTTCCAAGCAGCATTTTTGTTCTTCTTCACACTAGCCATCAGGTTTTCATCATTTGTAACAGCACTTTAAAGATTTTGCAGCAGGAACTTAGATACGTGGCAGCGGCTGTGATCCACTGTGGTCACATTCAGTCATGTGGCTCTCAAGACTGAACTCACAAGACTTCAGCTCTAAGTGTGGTGTGACCCCTGGTGGATAAAGACTGGTTCAAGTTGGTTTATTTTCACCATGTTCTCAACAAAGCATCTTTGTTTGCACATTATATTGTCCGTCACATTTGCCTAAGAAGGGAGGATTGCTCTAAGAGCCGCTTTTTTGAACAGTATTTCTTCATACGTAATGTAGTTTTCATGAGAGATGTTCTATTCTCACATCTAAAGATTTCCGTTGGCTATAGTTTACTAAGCAAAAAGACACATTTGATGGTCAGAATGAGCCACGTCTCACTTCCGTCTGGATTCTGGGTTTTGCTCATTCTGACCTTGTTAAAGGCTCATTTTCCCACCATTTACACATTTGACCCCTTGAGATTCATGAGATTATTTGACACTACCTTTGATGATTTTATGGCAATCCTAATTTGCTATGTGTGTCATGGACCAAGGTCTCGTTGTAAATCCGTTACTGAAATACACTTTAGATTTTTTGGCAAAAAGAAAAGATTAAATCCTGCATTTATGCAAACAGATAAGAACCTCACATTGGAAAAGAACTGCAGAGATTAATATGCTTCAGCTTGTAAAATGATTACTTAACCCTAACTGATGCAGTAATTGGCTTTTTTTTTTTAATAGCCATGTTGGAAAGCACATCCTATGGTCACAGAAAAGATATTACTGTTATAGAAGGGTCACATTATTGATTAATAACCAGCAAATGAAATTACTAAGGACACTGCAAAATCTACTTAAGTAAAGAGAGATAAAAAGGTGATCATAGATCACTTAAGTGCTAAATGAAATCCAAGTGACTCAAAGCAAGAGAAGAACTCGTAATATTTGTGTTGCATTCTGTGCGCAGAATTTCCATACACACAATGACAAGAACATTCAAAGTAGTGATATTAGTGATATTACTACTAATAATAATAATGAAATGCACCAGCTTGCTCGGGACCATAAAGATTGGACTCTGTAATGATGGAAAAATGGCATGTGGGCCAATGGGTCCAGATTTACAGACTGATGAGCACATCAGGGGACACAAGAGGAACTCCAGATGAAGCGATGCACCCATCAGTACCTACTGTTAGAGTCGTGTTGCAATCTGGGGTTGCTTTAGTTTGTCAACAAGACTAGGTATGGCAAAGTCACATGTTCTCCCTCAAGATGACAGCTCCAGGACTCATCAAGACCAACGTGTGAAAGAGTGAATCAGGAAGCATTAGATTCATTATCACAAGTGGACCGACCACCTCAGAGTCCACATTTTAACCCCAGTAAGAGTCTTCAAGAAAACGTTGCACAGGATTCCAACTTTCCCATCATCAATACAAACTTTAATACAACTCTGAACAGAAATAAATGTTCTGAATGTTGCATTCATTTATCAAAAACGATGCCACTGCAAATGCAAGCTATATCAAAGCAAGCGATGGTCCAGCAAAGTATCACATTGTGTGATTATTCAGCTCCATTACACTGCTGTGAATTAAGCACAAAGAAAACGTCCTAAAAAAAGCCAGAGGACTCAAGGTGACTCAGTCCGGCATGTGGAATGAAAATGTTCTGATAATGTCTACAGGGCGAGTGCATGGATGTTACCGCGCAGTGATACACAGCTTTCTACGGTCTGAGCGCAGAACAATACTGAACTATGAATGCATGCCCCACTGAGATTATCAGAGGTCATATTTGCTGAGCCACATTTCTGATTTTCCACTTACTGCTGGAAAGTGGAGCAGAACACAAAATGTACTTTAGTCCCCATAGAGTAGAAGAGCTACAGAGGTCTTTCCAGGTTGTGGCAAACTCCCTGAAATGTACCACTTTACTTAAGTGAAGGCCTGTCATTAATGTAAGTAGTGTAAACCTTACTTTTATGGCTTATTGCGCTCACCTTTTCAGTAATTTGTACCCTCTATTTTTTTGTTTTGTATCACTGGTTTTAATATATATAACTGGTACGTTTCTATCATTAATAGTTGAAGCATAAATAAGTACTTGTATACTATTAAAACAACATCTAAAGCAGAAAGGATCCAAAGGATCACAAATATTTACTGTCCCTGTTGGCCATTGGAAGTCATGCACATGAGACTGGGATTTGTTATTGGAAAATTTAGACTATGTCAAAAAAAAATAAAAATAAAAAAAGATGCATCAATTTAAAATAGTCCTTAACAACAGCATGGTAACACATTCAGTCAGTTTTAACATGAGTCACACTAAAAAAGACAATTTTTTGACCCCGCCTGCTTACGTGAATGTTTTCTAATGGATGAACCGAGCTGCTCTTTCACCACGCATGTATCATTATTGTGGAAAAAAAACTGAGGTGGAGGAAGGAAATGTCAAAGCAAACCTGATATAACGTGACTGCAGCCTGACTGAACAGAACAATAGCTCTCTGGGTTTGTCGGATTCAAATAACAGTACAAATGCTTGAGATGTTACCCTCACAGAGGACCATATGATACTTAAATTACGCACAATGTGGTATTTCTAAAGCACCTAATCACTTGTGTAAAATAAAAATGATAACAAAATGAAAAAAGGTTTACATTTGGGCTGTCACTAATTAAATATTTTAATTAAATTATTCTAAAGAGGAGACTAGCATGAATGGATTTGGTTATTACTCTGTGATTTTTCAACATTTCATTTGGGGAATAAATGACATGATGATGGATTGGGTCTCAGTGATGTCAGCTTGATTTCTTGCCAGTCTCACATCCAGCATAAGGTAATTGTGCAGACACTAAATATGTAATTGGATGGGAGAATGCTCTAACTAATTAAATAATAAACATTAACATCTAGTTAGTTAACCATATACAACACAGACAAGCTGCCAGTCCATCGCCAGTCTGTGTTAGGTATCAGAAGAAGATAGCTCTCAAAAGGCATAATTAAACTATGCTTGCAGCTTCCTCGGGGCAGAAATGCACCAAGCCCTTTGTTTGGCATGAACAACATGGTTTTCAAATTGAGTTTAGGAGCAGGTTTGAAACTTTGGGACAAACTCCATCTGCTGACGACATCGTCAAAACCAAGAGAACTACTCTGGTCTCCGTGGCGACAGCGGTCTTGGTCATCTGTGCAGTGATGCTTCATGTTAATTTTGCATGTATATAGATTTCTTGAGCACTGTATTTTTAAAAGTTTATCCTGTCATCTTTAGTTTTCTTTTTAACCTCAAAATGCAGAACATCCAAACACTAAAGCCGCTGAAAGACATAACAGCTGTCACCTGCATGGAAACAAAGTTAAACCTAACTAGATCGACCACTTCCTGTCTGTGAAACTGCTGTTGTTATCTTTTTGTACTGCCTGTTTGCTTAAATTAAATTTATGAAATTCTTAAACACTTAAAATAAGTATCCAGCAATCAGTTTTAGAATAATAAAGCTTACTTTCCTTCAAAACTGAAATATTTTCAGTCAATGGGTTTTTAGTCACAAATCCAGACTGAACAACCTTTTCATTCTTCACAAAAAGACACTTTAATACAGTAGTTTTTAGACATAATGATAAATCATATATACAATTTGATCTGGAACATACGTCATTCCACAGTGATAATTTTCCTGAACTGAGCACACTCTGAGACTCTTCAACAACATGTAAAACTCATGTTTAGTGTGAGACATTACAAAGAAACGTATCCATGTCCTGAGTGTAGACTAATCTTGCATTAGTAAATACTGGCAGAAACTCAGCCCCTTGTTATCACATGATGACTGCACTCAGCTATCGGTCCACGATGGTCTGAAACCTAGACAGGGGTTGTGACATCACCCATCAGGTTTCGTCATGTGACTGTAAGTAAATTGGCTTGGCCTGCTTCCTAAGGCGCTGCTGAGCTCGCAGCTTCCTGCCCTTCTGAGTGGCCAGTCCCATCGGTGGGAGGTAGGTCTACACGAGAATTTAGAGACCAAAGTAGGGCAGTTAAAGAAAATGTCTTAACAGCAAATTGGCACAAACATATAAACTGTCAACTTTAATACTTACAGCCCTTGGATATGGGTTCCTGTAATGTAGGCCTGATAAAAAACAAATTGAAGACAAAGATTGCGTCAGTGATAAGTGTCAACATTGTCTTAAGTCATGAAATAACTGTAATAACAGCTTAACAGAGTTTTCTCTACTTAGCAGGAACAATCTCGTCTAATAAAGCAAAATCAGTAGACACTTTTATGTTCTTATTTCCATCAGTAATTGCAGAGAGAGTCACACACATTTGGAGCTGATTCGTGTTGTCTTGTCTGTCTTGATCAATTTTTTGTTTTTGCATCAAAGATAGCATCATAACAAGATAAGAGGTTTTTTTTAACACTTGTAAAAAGTTTTAAAAAGAATGGTTTAAACCTTTCCGACTGCTGGTAGTAGTTTACCTTTAGTAAGTGTTACAACTTGCTCAGGAAGAAAATAATAAAACAATTGGGTACAGCTCTTTTTTTTTTTTTTTTTAGTTTTTCTTCCCAGAAACATGCTTACTGACCGTAAAGTTTTACTTATAAATGCTGATTTTGATTTAGGCGTTGAATTTGGGCATGCTGTGTTACTGACATCCTTATCAATGCTTTCAGTTGAATAAGACAAGAACAATACAACATCTTTGAATTTCTTAATCTCTCGACCATACCTATTTCTATCCTTGCTTCACATTCTTCAATACACTTTTTTATTGATTCTTGATCTGTCATCTAAACAAGAGAAAAGAATCACCAGGAAGAAAGTGTTAATCTTGTAGATTGCCATAAATTACTGTTTGTCCATATATGCGATTACTATATAGGGTTGGTTTCACCTCTTGGTTCTGTCTGAACAGAGTGCGCGCCTCTTGCACAATGTACTCTCTCTCAGTCGCTGTGTCTCCTTTGACTCCACTTTGTGCTTGCCAGGTCCGGGCGATGCGAAACACACGCATGTACAGAGACAACACTGTGCTGCGAGTAGATGCTGTCATCAGGTCTCAAATTCTGAAACAGGATGGACTTGAACAATAAAGGAAATCACTTGTGAGGACATTACTACTCATACTAGTATTGACCTTTTACGTCTGTCTGTCTGGAGACTCTGTAACATAGTCGCTCCTTTCATACCTGTGATTTAAACATTTGACATTATACTAGACACTATTGTCAGAGTAATTATTTACTACCGGTTATACTATTATTACTATCTTACATACCATTATTGAAATGAGTATTATAATTCTTATTATTATCATCAGTGTTAATGTTATTAGGACCAGTCACAGCTGGTCCACTAGTAGTAGTGGTGCTGGTGGTGGTGGGTTGTGTGTGTGTGTGGTCGGGGTGGTTTGCATAACATTGTTAAATACACAAGACATTCTGTAAACAAGCTCTCCTCTGGATATCATCACCAGCATGATTACTGGCTTTACAGACGAGCAAGTTATACGTCGTGAACACCAGTGAGCCCAATAATATCTAAAGTGTGAGCAAAAAACAACGTGCATAACATCCACTTTAGCCTTAAACACACTCTGCATCTAAAACTTTTGCTATTAAGGATATAACACAATTTTCTCAATTCCCTTCACCCCCCCTTAAATTACCCTTGGCCCGCAAAAAGGAGTAGCATCCCTTCAATTATTTATTTTTGCACAGCAGATTTTTTTACTTGTTTTGGGAGCAGCAATAAAACATGTTCACTGACAACAGCTTGGAGAAATGCTCGTGTGCCCATGCAGTGATTTCCACTACTAAATTATCCCCGTTTCCTGCATTTTTAAGGCTCGGCCTTACTGAGTTACTCTGTCGTTTGTCCAAATTAATCTGCTACTAATCAATTAATCATAACTATGATGCGCTGCAGCTGTATTTGGTCCAGCTTTAAGTTTTACCATCCGTCACCACTAGACGCCACCAAACTGGATTATGGTCCGTCCACGTCCGCTTTACATGACTGCCAAAGATGTTTCTGGTCATATTCTGATGTGTGTTGATGTTAAAGGATGTCAGGAATGAGGATCTTTATGAATCTGTACTACTCGCGCTTCCCCCACATGGACGTAAACACATGACATCAAATGATTTCTAAACGCCTTCGTGCCTTAAAGTAAGACATTGGTATACAAATAAAATCAACCTGTTCTTCATCAATGTTTGGGGTTCCCCCTCTTATTGGCGCTAAGCCCCACTTGTTAAAAACATACGTATAAAACTTGACCTACCGGCTGAATCTGAAGAGTGCTGGCGGGATGCTAACCGGTTGCTAAGGCAATGCACTACAGTTGTCGCTCGATGATGACGCGGTCTATTTGATAAAAACTTTATTTGTAAAAACATGTTGATGTGACAAACGTGACGAACTCCCTTTTTATTTTTTTTTTTAATTATGGAAGTGAACGTCATGCCAGTCAGGTGGCAAACGTCAGAACAATGGACTTACACGAAGTACGAATATGAAAACAAATACATTAGAAATAGAAAGAAGAGGAGAATACAAAAATAAAATATATACTAACAGAAAAAATAAAAAAGTAAATTAAAACTGTTTGTAAAGTTCCAAATTAGACATATCCAATGGGTTTTCATAAGGTAACGTTCTCTGCCATCATGCAGCCTTATTTTTTCATATATTTCAGTGATGAAAATAAAAGGCACATTTCTTTGTAAAATGCACCACAGTTTGGTCTAGAATTTAGGAATATATTTTTGTGTATAAAAAAACTTAACAATAAAGCCACACATAACCGTTTCTATTTTAAAATCTGTAACTTGTTCTTATTTAGATAACCTGTGTTATAAATCAGACGAACTCACTTGTGTACGTTGGTTATGCTTGTGATGACATTCAAACCTCCAAATAAAGACATAGTAGTGAGATATAGATATGGCAAAAAAAACTTAGGTATTAAATAATAATATAAGATAACATTTATTTTTTAAAGTAGCTATTTCATATAGTATCTCAGTTTGCATAAGACATCATTGACAGTTTAACGTATTTGTGGGAGCTCCACAATTATGCTTTTTTTTTTTAACTTTGCAGCATTAGCCAGTGTTTTAGCTTTCTGGGGTCTTTCATGTCAAGTTTGTAAACAATTGTTATTAAGAATTTACACCAGCAAATTTAATAGAAGTCATCCACATCAGTACTGTTGTTTAATTATGTTGACAAAATTGTCTATTCATTTGGGCTACAACTGCATTGCTTTGTAAGACTTAAAAATGTAATCTTTGAATTTGTAACACAATACTTTGAGACCCAAGCATTAAATTGACGTAAGCATATCATATCTGGTCCGTGTTTTGAAAACCCGTATTGTTATAAATGGGGGGGGGGGGGGGGGGGGGGGGGGGGGGCAGAATTTGGTGTCACACCGTTGGTCAGATGCAGATCAGCTGTTGGCTGCTCGTAGCGAGAGGAAGTGATGCAGGAAAATGTACCTAACACTCAATGACTTAAAGGGGAGGCACAAAGAAACAGGGGGCTTCAGTCCGAGATGGGCTTTTGACTTATTTCAAAGAGCAAACGCAGCTGAAGATGGATTCAAAAGTACACCCCCGTTTCTAGGCCCTCGAGCTCATTTATCTCCCGAAAGCGCCGCAGAATCCGACACCGATGAGGAAGTTTCTTTTTGTCAGCGGCTCGCTAGTAAGCTAGCAATCGGAGTTAACGCGACGAGTTTGTCTCACTTCATTTCTGCTCAACTTATTTAACTATTCGGTTTTGCTTTTCTTTTTTTTTCTTTTTTTTTACGGTTACCGCTTGAACGATGTACGTCCGGATGTCACTAGATATGGGTCTCTTTTCAAAATGGTAAGTTTCTGTTGGCTGCTTTTTGGGGAACTTGTCAGTAGGAAAATGCCTAGCGTAGCTTAGCACAGCTAAGTTTTAGTGAAGCAGCCTGGCGCTAGCTAGCTGTGGCGACGTCGCCCGGGCCAAACTGCTCACATGTTGCGGTTAAATGATCCCGTCTGGGTCGTATGGCGTCGCCCGGTCCCCTCCGGACAAGTGTTCCCTCTATGTGTACGCAATAGTTTAAACTACGGGGTTCAGATGATTATCGGGACTTTCGTTACCTGACGTTTGGGAGTGTTGTGCATGTGCTCGTAAGCTCACTTGATCTTCTTCTTTCCCACACGCATAACTTGTTATAAATAAGTAAAACGATCGTGTCTGATAGGGCATGTTTTAAAAAAACAACAACACATCTATAGAAGATCTCCGCTGACAAGTATTGCAGGTGGAGTTTTAACTTTGCTTCGGGCGCTTGTGAGACTAACTAATCTCGTTAAACTAATAGGTGGGTTGGTTACCTGGTATTGACTGAACTGCTGGTTTATTTTGGATAAGTGAGGCCTTCAGATGTCCATTTCACGTCAGTGAGGTGAACTTGACCAAAAAATACCTGAGAGAGACTTGCCTCTACATGCCCAGTGCACTCGATGGAGTTGTCATGCTCTGGTTTTTAATATAATTTTAATGTTTTAAATGTAAGAGCAAGATTCGTGGCTCTATGTGATCATTGATCTCAGACGCAGAGTGGAGATTCAAAAGTAACCTGGGATTGTTAATTTTGCAGCAGAGCCCGTTAATTGTAATCCAAGCCAATTCATGTCCACTCTGAGGTGTCCCTTACTGGTCACCAGATGTTCAGAAAGAAAATCTCAGATCTGAAGATGCAGAAGTCCCGCTCGCAGTCCATACTTCATAATATTCTGCTATGTTTACTGAAAAATCTATGAACTGTCTTCTTTCGTAGTTTTTAATCAGTAGTTGAATAGAGGTACTGTTGGGTAAACGGTTAAGTTGTGCTCATATTACACAGGCAAAGCATTTTGACAAAAATTGTCCTTGCGGGTGTGGGAATGATGAGCTATCAGTTTCTGCCTATGATGACAAGATTACATGTTTTTCAGCATTACTGATGTCAAGGTCACAATGATGGACTAGAATTGAAAGGCAATGCCATCACAAGGAATGTCTGTAAGTAACAACCTTTTCTGCTTCAATGTTAGTTGTGAGCTCATACATTTAGTGCTTATAAAAGTTGCATCCAAATATGTGCATATTACACCATGCTGCTGATTACCTTGGTTTGTTGAGCAGATGACCTTTTTAACACAAGCTCGTGGAATCCCTGGTTTACATGGAATTTGGGATCAGCTAATGACATGTCATAGTACGTATAATTGTTTTACGTACTACAGGAGTGTTAACTGAGACAATATGAAAACATCCAATTAACCTTTAGACACAGTACAGCTGCTGTTCAAGTTGACTGAACTGTTTATTTCAGATAAATCTTAATACAATCTTTTTGAGTAGTCTGGATCATAATTTTCCCCAACAGAATTGGTTGAACTCGTACAGTCATTAGTTGTGCTGGAATACAAAGGCTAAAAGTCCAGCTTTTGGAAGATATGAGTAGTGGTTTATAATTTTAAAATGAAAATACCCCACCAAAAAACAAACATTTTAAAACTGTCTGCTCACCAAACCACATGTGCATAAACAACTTGGACACATCTCTGCTGACAAGAAAAATAACTTGACAAGTGTTGCGAAAAGTCATACCATCACCTTAGCAAAGGGTTTAACCCACATAATTAATGTGGGAGAAAAGTGTGAACAGTAACTAATTGCATTTACAGGGATGAGGAATTTACTTAATTTATTTTCTAGATGTCGTTCTTTCTTCACCTGCTATGCTATAAGATTATTGTGATTGACAGTGATCATCAACTGAAATTTTAACCACGACTTTATGCTTCAGGTTTTTTGTGCATTGACACAAATATGGGTGTGACATACTTTGTTTCATGCTGCTTCTGCAGAAAATGCACAAATCACATTATATTGATTTACATTTGACAAACTCGCAGTGAAAAGCACTGACTGACATTTAAGGTGATAGTTGAATTATTATATTTCTATCAGACAATTTCACCTTTCACCATCAATCAAGCATCAGTTTGGTTACAGTCTGACTTAAACATTCAAGACTTCTGCTTGATTACATGAATTGCATGACTTTATCTGGGATGTGATCAGAAAAAGCATGTTTTTTTTTTTTTTTTTTTTTTTTTAACACGTATAATCTACTCTTACTGCGAACAACAACTGCTCTGCTGCAGGTTATGCGTTTTAGTATAAGTAACCATTGTGATCTAACCAGGGTTAAAGAGAGGCACATTCATGTCACCAACCCTTTTAGCTTGCTTTATAGTATATCTCTGTAGTGTGTCCAGTGAGCTTCTAGTATATTATTTGATAACTAGTCACATCTTTGGTTACTTCATTTGGAGCAGAAAAGTGTGTGTAAACCTATTATTTATTTGACACAATCTGTTGTTGTACTCTAAATGTATGATCAAAAGCAAAATTTTGATTGCCCACTATTAGAAACCCCTTTCCCCATCTGCTATACACTTATGTATTGTATTTTAAACACAAAAAAAAAACTTAAAGGATATTTAGAATCAAGTAATTTAAGTGCATACTCTGTACATTGTATTCTGCCAAATCTTGGGAATTATTGTGACTTGTATAAAAAATTATAGTGACTTTATTTTTTTGTTCTATTTTAAAGCAGTCTTGTAGCTTGGCAGTTATCGTGCAAACACCTCTGGGTGTTTGGTGTTGTTGAGCCAAGACACAGGCCTATAATATGAATCACGTTTGGAGGATAGCATGTTAACTTCAAGGTCAACTCTGGGTTATCAGTGGACCTACTTCTCTTATTGCAGCATCACCATGCCAGCTTTATTTAACAAATTTGGTGATTACGTTTGCAATTAAAATCATTAGTGCACTGTTTCCTGACAAATCAAGTAAACTAAAACCTATATGTTTTACTCTAAAGATTGTTCCCAATAATTTTGTGTAAAAAAAAAAAAAAAAAAAAAAAAAAAAAGTAAAATCACAGTAAAAATCACTAGACAGCTGAAGCCTCTTTTCTTTTTTTTCTTCTTTTGAATATTTGGCGCCATTAATTGTTTAAGTCACATACATCTCATTTGTTTGAAAGAGCAATTGCAGCCATGGTTGCACTTGACTGTTTTTAGAAGCCTAAAAAAAATTGAAACCAGCAGCACTATAATTTAATAAAATGCGCAATCATAAATTGTTATAGCCTGTCATGCTTTAATTATTTGGAAGTTTGTGTCATCACATGGTCACCATACTTTTCTCTTTTTTTGGGGTGTGGTGGGTATTAAAATTCCCATAAGTTTTTTTTTTTTTTTTTTTTTTTTTTTTTGTTACAAATATCCATGATTATGTTTCTGTTTTTACTTGAAGGTAACATTTTCAGAGCTTCTGTGGTGAACTCTCTGTGGTAACTTGCACTGTCTTGTATTCATACATATAGTGCTGTTTTGTCCTGTTTACTTTTTAGACTTTTTAAGTTTACCAACTGGATACCTGGTTCGTAACAGATCTGGCACAGGTAAATGAACTGTCTTTTATGTTTTTAACAAATTAATCTGAGTTCATTTGATTTGATAAATTGTGTTTTTTTTTAAATTGAGACTGGTGGTCTTTAA